>VMDR010001457.1:56010-126015 GCA_007922815.1 Macrotus californicus | reverse complement strand
TTTTGTTGTCTTGGCGCGCCTGTTACGTAGTAAGGGGCGGAGCCTTAGGTGTTCACCAGGGCAGGGCGGCCACGTCGCTGCGTTGTGACGCTGTTTGTGGGGGAGGGGTCCGAGAGGGAACAATGGCGGCCACTCCGCTCCCTGCCGGTTACCAGTCACTTTCCGCACTACCCACAGTCCAACGGGGCCCCTGTGGTGCAGGCTCCGGTGTCTTCCTACAATTTTTACACCTCCCTGGAGCATCACCTCAGTCTGATCACCTCGGTGTGCAGCTCTGAGTTTTATCTGCTGGTACGTTGGGTTGTTGGGTTGGTCCCAGGGACTGGGGAGGTGAGCAGAGAAAGAAGAAAGGGCTGAGCACTCCCCAGAAACGGTGTGCCCATTGTCCATTGCAACAAAAGGAAAGAGGTTGAGGCAGGGACTAACATTTGATTGGTTTATTTAACTATATATCAATCTTCATGGATAATCCTAAATGAAGAATCTATGGTTATTCTAAACTCAAGAATCAGAAGACTTTCTATTCAATTACATATAGTGATATCTGACTAGTTTTCCTTTCCTTTCTCACTCAGGAATGAGACGTCTTACCAAATTCAGCCACTGAGCTTTGGTTGAATCTCCAGACCCACTCTCCACTGGTTCTCCAGCTTTATCACTCGATTCTTTCCATTTTCCATGCAAATGTGCTGGCAACACACTGATTATTCCCACTTGCTAAGGCCAAGACTTCTGCCTTTACTTAGATAGCTTTCCATGTGAACTTAGAATCCTGCTGGAGACCTGGAGCCCTTTGAGCTGGGTATCTCTAGGTGGATCTGAAGTCCCCATCGCTGATGCCCACCTGTGCAGAGACCCCATTTCTCCTAGCTGGGCCTCCCTGAGCCTGACTGCTGGGCAGATTCTCCAGGTTCCATACTGGACTGAACATCCTTCCAGCATTTACAACAGAGCTGGTGTCTCCACCCAGAGAGTGGGGATGTAGCAAGTCTGGATCCCTGGTCCTTCCAGACTTTGAATCCTTCTACAGTCAACAGAGTCACACCTGAGTAGAACTACCTATAGTGGAATTTAAAAGAGGGGAAGGGTGGTAGTAGAGACAACTTTCTTATCAAGCCCCTTGACTGTGACGGCCAAGGGAGTTTCTACCTTCTGTGCTTTCTTCAGGGAAGCATGGTATTTGGACCACCAGTCAATGACGTTTTCAGCAGATTCATCTGCTATGGTCCTCTTTCTTCTTTTGGTAGACCTCCGGCAAGATTTCCCGGCATCCTGGCAAAAGATGAGGATGGATTGTTAGTGAGACCCAATGGATCGGTGTGGATCTGCTGGTGGTTGACTGGTTTCCTGAAAACAGAACACACAAATGCACCCTGGGAGGCAGATGGAAGTGCTGGCAGATTTTGTGGTTGTTGCTCTCTGTACCACTTCAATAAATGAAAGTTTAATAATCTATTCATTCATTTGTTTATTCAGCAAACATTTATCAAATAGATGTAAGATACTGTGCTTGACTTTGGAGACGTAATGGGAATTAGACATAACCCCCACATTTGGGAAGCTTGGAATTCAGGAGGGGAGACAGGCTTATGATACAATGGTAGACAGGGCATTTGCTTCAGACAGACCTGCATTATAAGTCATTCAGCAATTAGTACAAATTTGGGACAATAATCCCTGCCTACCTCACTGTTGTGAGGATTAAGTGACATAATGTAGACAATTCTCCTTAGCATCATTTCTGATTCGAATGGGTGCAAACAAATGATAACTACAACCCAAGTGGAGGGAGTAAGAGAGACAGTGACACATGTTTGGCAGAGAGGCCATATTTGTTGGAGACAGTTGTCCTCTTGGCAGAGACTGTCCATGCAAGATGTATCATGTACCCAATATCCGTTCACTCTCTCAGACGCATCTGGGGCCCCACTTATGAATGTGCCAGGTGCTCTATCAAATGCAGGAAATACAGAGATGCTTAAAACACTATCTTTGACTTAATGGGGCCCACAGTTTTATGGTCGCAACAAACACCTACACTAAGAATTCCAACATAAAATGGCAGGTGCCATGCTGGTGGGAGGAAGAGGACCCCTCGAGGGACAGATGGAGTCTGGATGAGATGGGAGCAGCCTGAGCAAACATCCATTAATCTATGTTACTCTGCTTTGTATTTCAGCTTCTGCCATTTGCTGGGCAAACGATCTCTCAGGACTTTCTTCGAACTGCCTTCTTCTTTAAGTAAATTGATGCACCAGGAGAGGGCACTTAAACTTGTGACACACAAAGATAAATCACATCCTTGGCTTATGGTTCTCTGTATTCATGCCCGTCTCCCCTTCCAGCATCTCAGCTAACTGCGGAGAAGTCTCACTCCCCTTCAGAATCCAGAAAACACATCTTTTTGTTTCATGTTAACCTTGAACAAAGAAGGCTCTAAATACCTGTGGATTAGGCCTAGACATGGAAACCATTGTCTTTCCAAGCTATTTCATTGAGAAAAGTTTCTGTTCAGTTAGACATTACTGTCCCATTTGACTAGCACTTTAAGTTCCTATACATTGACTCATCTGCTTCTATCAGCCATGCTGCAAAGTAGGTGTCAATACCCCCGTTTTACAGGTGAGGAAACTGATACTTAGAAACATGAAGTTGCTTGCCCATAGCTGCACAGCTAGTAGGTGGGAGGGTTAGAGCCTCCAATACAAACTCTAATGAGCCTTGTAAACATGAAGAGGGATTATATTCTGACCTTAGCTCTTCCATCCTTTGGTGGTTCCTGGGCTGCAGATGTGTGTTCAGGCTCCAGCATAGGGGACGAGTCAGGGACGTCCATGGGGCCGGCCTGCTGAACCTGGGCAGAGTCGGGCACCACTGTGGCTGGCGGCTCTACATCCACATAAATGTGATCGGTTGGGGGCTCCTGGGAGGAGCTGAGTGGCCCAGAGGGCTCAGTGGCTACCAGCAAATCTGAAATAAGTGAAATGAAAGCACAGCTGGTCAGGCACCTGGGCTCTTGTACAGGAAGGTCATTCCAGGGATCCAAGACCAGGGCTCAGACAGACCTGGATGCAAATATGGCAAGTTCCCAGTATCTGTGAACCTCATTTTCCTTATTTGTAAAATGACAGTGAAAATACCCAGGTCACTGCGGTCATAAATGAGATCAGGATGTAAGGCATTAGCTGCTTAATAGGTAATCAATAAATGGGTGTACTCATTATCGATCCTCAGAGTAATTTGAATGAATGGAGGCCATTCATCACAGCATTGTTTGTGGAAGTGGGGAGTTGAAGGCAGCCTAGGGGTCTAATATGAGGGAAAAGGAAAAGCAAAGTGGGGCAGAAGCAGTAGGCAGTGATAACAAGCTAATATACACAGAGCAACGCGGGTAGATCTTAAAACATAGCTTTGATGAAAAGAGCAGGAAGCCAAGTGAAGGTTATAGCACCATTTCATAAGTATAAATTAAATGGGTTTACATTGCACAAGAACTGGTGGTATTGCACCTACAATGGGGAGGGGACTGGGCGTGGGGACAGGGAATAATGCATGGCGGGGAGCGGGGGGCAGTGGATATAATGAGAAGCTTTGAACTGACCAATGATAATTGTACAGCATCAACTGAGAAGTGCAATGAACTCAGTTCGGTGCACCTGAGATAGAAAGTGGACCAAATTAAAGTGACATCAAGCCAAGAAAAATGTCAGGGAATGGAGGGAGGAGGGAGCTTGAGTAATATTCAAGGAAGACTTCTCAGAGGAGGTGACTCTGACGTCATTCTTAAAGTAAGAATCTGGCAACTAAAGAAATAGAGGTGGGACTGAAGGAGCAAGTTTTTCAGAAAAATCCAGTTGACAGGGGGTGGGCACACCTTTGTGCGGGTGCCCTAGCAGGTGGCTTGGCAATCTGCAGTCCCAGAACCCAGGAGGAGCATCCTACCTTGCCCAACTTGGGTTCCATCCACCTGTGAGGGAAGGGCGAGGGGCTCCCTGGGTTTACACAAGAACTGCTTCAAGCAGTTGATGGTGTAGGTGCCCACCAGGGTGCTCCTCCCGAAAGCCCTCCAGTCCACCACGCAGATGCTCAGGGGCGGGTGCAGCAGCTCATTCTCAGGCAGCTCCTGGGGGGAGAGGCCAGAATGAAGTGGGGGTGAAGCCTGGGCCTAGCCTGACTGCCAGCGCCCTGCTGACCTGTCTGGGGGAAGGACCAAAGTCAGCCGGACACACCTCCTCCCACTGTCCCTGCCTTGTCATTCTGTTCTAGGCCACCCCTGCAGCTTGCCAGAAGTCTGGAGCATTGCCTTCCCAAGCCAAGGAGAAATTTCCCAAAACGCAGAGAGTGGCACGAACAGTTCATCCCAGCTTTGTGTCGCAAAAAGCACGCACTCCCACATGGCAGCCGTTGTTAATCACCTTATTTTGTCATTCTTCACCAGGAGAACTTCATCTCAAATAGGTGTTTCCCCAGGCCCAAAATACAACGGGGAGCCATTTAAACTGGGGCTGAGGGTGAGGGGCGAGTGCCCTGCCCATTTGTTTCCCTGGGGCCCCCCCGAAGCTCAGCAAAGCTTGATGTAAAATGTTCGCACACGATGCGCTTTCTTTAATTCGGTCTCTGCTGATTTAGCATATGAGTCCGCTGGCACAGACTGCGCTGGACAAGGCAGACTCTTCACAGTTCGCTCCCAATCAGAGCTCAAAAAAAAAAAAATGTGTTGAAATATTGAAACAAAAGCACAGATGCCAAAGAAAATCGCTTTAGAAGCATAAATTCACATGTACACTAGTGCCGTTTTATGCACAAATAATTTCTTTTAATTTAACCACTAAAATGAGTCTTGTGAGGGTATCTTCTAGACCAGTGGTTCTCAAACTTTAGAATGTATTGAAGGGCTTGCTAAGCCAGAGCTGTCTTCACCGTGGGCCAGCCCTCCCGCGCTCCCCCCACAGTTTGTGATTCAGAAGGTGTGGGGTAGGGCCGGGGATTTGCATTTCTAAGAGGTCCCAGGTGATGCCGATGCTGACTAAACCCGGGGCTTCACTTTGGGGACCACTGCAAACCTGACTTGATTTACTGTGTGATCTAACCTAGAACCTTTCAAAACAAAACAGAACAGCAGCAAAGTCTATTTTATCTCAATCGGAACTTCTGGCTTTTCACTCAGACTGCGCTTCCTTGCAGGTAGTGGACACCCTGGAACTCCAAGACGCCTCCCCCAGCCAAGTCAGTCTATGGGAATAAAGGGCACGGGCCGGTGGGAAAACGAGATGCGCGCACCACTTCGAAAGCATCCGCCTGGGTGCTGAAGTTCGGGTTGTTCTTGTAGCTCTGGATCACGCAGGACTTGACTCCCCGTCCCCCACACTCGATGAGAACCTGAGGACGGTCCACCGAGAGCAGCTGCACCTTCTTCATTTCTCGGACACCCCAGAAGAGAACCTGAGGAGAGGACCCGCAGAGCTGTCACTCAAAGTCCCAGGGAGGAGCCAGCCCGCAAGGGCACACGCTGCCTGAGAACTTCAGTACGTTCTTCGAGGAAAGGCAGTAACGCGAGGGCCCCACTGATCCACTGTGTCTCCTTCCCACCCCACCATTCCCCTGATACAAGGTACGACCGTATTGCAATGCAGCACTGCCCTGTAGTCCCCAAAGTCAACCGAATCCCTCCCTGCACCGTACCTCCACTCGGTATTTACTCAGCACTGGCCGGATGCTCTCAGGAACCGGGTAGATCTGGGTGACATCTGGCGGGTCAATGGGAGGGAGCCCTTGCAGCCCAGACGAAGGGACCTGCCAGCAAGAACAAGTGCTGCTTAGACGGCCCAGGGCGGGCAGGGAAGGCTCACAACGCCGCACAGCACCTTATCCATGAGACCGTCATTATTCACCCAGCCTCCCAACCCTCCCCCGATCTGGCAACTATGGATTTATTCCCTCTATCTGTGAGTCTGTTTTTTTTTATTTGTTCGTTTACTTTGTTTTTATAGATTCCATGTATAAGTGAAATCACATGGTGTTTTTCTTGCTCTGAAGGGATTAAGAAGTACAAAGTGGCAGTTTTAAGAATGGTCACAGGGATGTAAAGTACAGCATAGGGAATACAGTCAATAACATTGTAATAACTATGAATGGTGCCAGGTGGGCACTAGACCTACTGGGGGATCACATCACAAGTCATATAAATGTCTAATTGCCATGCTGTATACCTGAAACTAATGTAATATTGTCTGCCCATCGATTACAATTGAAAAATAAAAAATGAGCCATGAATAGAAGGTATGCATAGGCAGACAGATCTCATTCAGCAGAAAGACGTTCTCACAACAGAAATACCGTACTTCCTTGCTATATAGCTCAAATACAGAGAGACTGGGTAACAATCTAGGCAGCAGAGGATGAATGCTGGAACCAGGAGGTGTCCGTGGGGACGGAGAGAAGAACATGTATGTCTTATGTGTTGCTGGGCTTGGTAGTTGGTGGAAAGTCGAGAATGAGGGAAAAAGAGGCTGTTTCTGGGACTGTCCTACCCCAGTGAGATACATGTGAATCTGAGCTGCTTTATTTTTTCCCCTCATTCCCCTGTTTTTGCCATCAACCAAATTATGCACTTGATTAAAACCCTTTCCTCCATGAGAAAGTCATTATTTTAACAAAAGCAGTTTCCAGCTTAAAATGCAACCAAGATGATGCATTTTACCAGACTTAGTTATGTATTGACAAGTGCCTTCATTCACAAAAGTAACCCTCATTTAGTGAGCACCTAATGACGTACCACAGAGTTGAGAGGTTAAGAGGGGAGAAAAAATAAACATAGATCCTCACAACCTGATAAAAACGACACAGGAACTCCAGCTGGGGACTAGGGAAGGGGCTCTGCTCAGAAGCTGAGCCTCTGAGACTTAACTACTCCACATTTCACCCTGCCACGAGAGCTTCCTGCCTAATGAAATAGGAAGCACATCTTCATCAGTGAAGCAGAAAATGAAGCCTTTTGAAGGCAGACCTCCAAGGATGAAACGATGCCATTTCCCATGCATTTAGAGTTAACTGAGCTGCAGGAGAACAACCATGCTTTATGAAAATCTTACACGCATGACTGAGAAAGTCTACTAAGGAAAGGATCTCTTAACTGTTCAGACCACCCCGCACTGCCTTCAAGACCTGGCTCAACTCGTACATCTTTCAGGAAGCTGTCCCTGATTTGATCCCGGCCACTGTCCTTGGCACATAGTGTGTCCTCTCCAGAAGCTTAGTGCAGAAATTTGTACTGAACCTGGATCCCAGGCTCTGCTGTGTGACCCTGCATGAGTCCCTTTGCCTCTCTGGGCCCCAGATATTGGGCCAGATGATCCCTCAAGCCCCTTTGCATCTATTAAGCATTGCTTAGGAGAAGGAGGTTCTTCGCCTCGCTGGGGGTGTTTGTCTGACTTCACTAAGAGGAACTGTTTGTTTACTGTACTTCAGTCTCCAAACCCCTCAGCGAGCGATGTTCACATCCTGCAGGCTCTGATAAATGCTTCTTGACTGACTGATGCATTAGCTCCATATGTCCACAGAAGCCTAATTGCTGCTCATCAAAACCTGCAAAGCCCAAACACAGCACTGCTTCTTTTCTGCAGACTATTCTAGTTGGCAACGGCAGATGTGGTCAATTTAATTATAAGGAAGCTCGGAGAAAGCAGGCAGCAGACACTGCGAATGCCAAGCAGGCTCACGACAGCGGTGCAGAATGAGCCAGACCAGGCAGAGGAGCTGGCGGATGAGGAGGAGGCACGGCCCACGCCGCCTGGCAGTGAAGAGGTGAGCGAGGCGAAGGCACAGAACGCCTGGGATGGAGGCATAGGATGGTGCCTACCACGTGTTTGTTTGCTCACCCTGGCGCTGCTGGAACAGCAGCCTGGGAAACACCCTGACAGAGCTTTGTTTCATGAGGGCCTGAGAGATGCCCAGAGTGTTCAGCCCTGGCCTCGAAGGAGCTCACTCCGTGATGGAGATTCAGTGACTTTGCCCCCATCTACGGTGAAGGTGAAAGGTTTTCACAGGGAAATGAGTCGGCTGCTGGCACATGAAACTACATGGTGTGCACTTACTCAGTGCATGGGGCCCGGGAAGGATAAGGAATTGTTATGACGGCAAAATGGTAAGACTCAGGGCGGTGGGGGCAGGATACATTGGCCCATAAAGCTGGATTGCTCTAATATCCCAGGAGAGACAAAATATCAGGGCCTCAATAGAGGTGCAGCTGCAGGACCAGGATAGGACCTAGGGCACAAAAGTTAAGGAGCTGCCACTCTCAGGGTCATGCATGACAAGCCTGCACACAATAGACAGAATTAACTAGAAAATGAGGCAACGTGCTGTCAGACGGAAGGAACCACTTAATTTGACTGAGGTGAGGGTGGGGAAAGCTTCCTGGAAGAGGCGTCTCTTGTACTGAACTGTGATGATGATGTTTTTCCTAGACAGGCACATGGAGTGCAGACGCTGGGGTGGGCAGAGTGGGGAGACATTCCCAAATGGGGTAATGGCCCGACTAAAAGCGCAGGAGCACATCTGAGTGGTGAGGTCCAGGAACTTGGAGCAGCCGGGCAGAAAGAGGCCACCGTGCATATAGAGCAGCAGGATGCAATGGGAGCGGGAAAAGCAGCTTGAAGACAGATTTTCGGAGTTTAAAGGTCAACCTATGGAAATTTGGCATTCTCCCATGGGCCAGATCTCTCTGTTCATGAGCTATACAGAGTTATGAAGAAAAAACAAAAAACACCACAAAGTTTCATGGTCAAAAACCTTTGGAAAAGGTTAGATCTTCTCAGTCTTCATTGTGGTAATGGGCATTTCCAGTCCCCAGGAGGAATATACAATGGAGCAGTTCCCGAATTTTCTTTTCACTTATTTGGAGTGACTGTATTTGGTGTTACTAACAGCAGACATTGGGGAATGTTTCTAGAGGTAGTAAGAAGCAGGGAGCCATGGACAATTTTTGAAGGAGAGTGGTATGGCGCAGCTTGTGTTCTGGGGAGTAAAGTGGACAAGAAAAGGTCAGGAAGCCGAAACACCAGGAGGGAGGCCAATGCAACACTCCCGAGGAGAAGCGGCGTCTTCCCTCTGAGGACAGGGAAGATGGAAGCCGTCACAGAACGGGCTTGGCTTGGCTGTGGGTAGAGACACAGAGGGAAGAATTCAAGCTGAGTCTGAACTTTCACGGCAGAGGTTCTGGAAGAACAGTGGGGCTGTGAGCCAGGACTGGGACAACAGGGGCGGGGAGAAGGCAGCGGCTTGGGCAGGGAAAGGAACAGACGTGCTGAATGCAGTCTGGGGCGTGGAAACACCCATGTACTAAACCCTTCTTCCCAGGCAGGGAATTGTCTCAGGAAAGGAGACGGAGAGGCTGGGAAAACCATGCACAGATGAAAAGTGAGAGCAGCTGGGGACAAGCAAAGGCATTTTCCAGCTCCCGTCGCTCAGCATGTACGAGATCCACATGCTAAGGCAGCTGTGCTGATGATTAAATTATGTTGTGAACAAGTAATGAAATGAGAAGTCCTAATGGAACCCTAATGAATTTTATCTCTTAGGTGGCCTGCCTCTGCCAATGCTTGCTCTATTGGCTCAGCTGTCAGGAAGCTCAATGTGGAGGAAGTGGGGGGGAGGAGAGACAGACCCCAGCATGGAGAGAGCCCAGCCCTCAGAGGGCCTGTGGGGAGCGGCAGGTCCAGCCCCTCCCCGACAGGTTAGGGGACTCACACTCACAGCATTTCAAGAAACTTTGTGTAATGAAAAGAACAGTGGACTGAACCCAATTCAGTTAACCTGGAGCCTCAGCTTTTTAGCTTCCTTTTTTTAAAAAATTAAATTGATTGGGGTAACATTGGTTAATAACATTATATAGTTTTCATGTATACAAGATATAATTTGACATGTGTACTCTATTGCATGCTTCCCACCCAAAGTCTGGTTTCCTTCTTTTTTATAGGACTACCGTATGTTCCAGAACTACCGTATGGTCCGGCAATCCCTCTTCTGGGTATTTCCCCGGAAAATATAAAAGCACTTATTTGTAAAGATATATATCCCCCTATGTTCCCTGCAGCTTTCTTCACAACAGCTAAGACATGAAAACAACCCAAGTGTCCTTGACAGATAACTGGATAAAGATGTGGAACATATACACAATGGAACACTACTCAGCCATAAACCCACGGAATATTGCCGTCTGCACCAGCATGGATGGATCTGGAGAGTATCATACTCAGTGAAGTAAGTCAGATGGAACAGGACAAAAACTGAAGGTTTCATTCATATGTGGAATATAAAACAAAAAGGAACAAACTAACAAAACAAGCCTCAGCATTCTGACATGTAAAATGGCAACCGTGACAAGATTTAGCTTCCCAAGCCAGCTACTCCTCTACTACGGATGTTGTCATTAGATACAGTGTTGTTTTAAAGAATGAAATTGCACATGGCTAAGGAAAACAAGTATCCCTTGCCATAAATGGAAAGCAACTAAAAATGAAAACAAAACATGTTATTGGAATATGTAATGTAAAGCATTTGTTGAACTTTCTTTTCACTGTATTTTTTTTTAATTATTGATTGATTTGAGAGAGAGAGAGAGGAAGTGAGATGGAAAAAAGCATTGATTTGCTGTTGCACTTGCTTATGCACCCATTGGTTGATCCTTCTGTGTGCCCTGTCTGGGGAGCAAACTTGCAACCTTGGTGTATCAGGATGATGCTCTGACCAACTGAGCTACTCAGCCAGGGCTCTTTTCACTAGATTTTCCTTTACTGTCCCATTTTATAATGATATTACTTAATGACATAAGGGATAATAAAATAGTATTTACTGAGTACTTCCTTCATGCCAGGGACTTTAGGTAGACTACCATCCCCACTTTGCAGGTGAAATACAGAGAGGTTAAGTCTCTCACCCAAGGTTACATTCTAAGAAGTAATGGAAATGAGCTCTGTACCCCTGGCATCCCTCCTACCACCTTCATTCTTACCTATTCTCCAAGTGTTAGGAATACTTGTCTTCTAGTTTCTCTACTAAGCGAGAATTTTTTAGAAATTGGGATTTCTGAAGAACAGGCTTCCCCATAGAGGGACTGGTCTAATGCAAAGGTGAAGTACCACCTGCCCCCAGAGAATGAAACGGTCAGGGAGTGAGCTCTCTGATAGAGGCCCACTGGTCACTACTCTTCGAGGTCCTCTCTATGTCCCATTGGGTCCTCTGCTGGACAGCCAGACTCGAGAGTCTCAGCTTCCCTCCCCAAGTTTCCTGCCTTTGTCTTCTGAAAAAGCCTTTTAAGACACGTGTTTATAAGTTACCCTACATCTGGTGGGGCCATTCAAGAGCTTTTTGTCTTCGGAACATAGTATAAGGAGCAAAAATCTTTAAAGGTCTAAGCTCAGCTCTCAGCCCAATCACCGGCCAGCTGCATGACCAAGTAAGCCAGTCAATGGCATTAACCCTCAGTGTACTGTCTGTAAAATGGGAATCAGAACACCGAGCTCAACAGGACTGAGGGAGGTCTAGTGTGATGAAAGGTACACGGGGCAGCAAACACAACACCAGACACAAGGTGAGTCCCACAAATATTTGCCCCCTTCCTCTTTCCTATCCTCTCTTGGTCTGTCGGAAGCTCAAGGACTTGTATGAGCATTATTGGCTGAACCCATAATGGTATTTCATCCTGGGATTCTAACTTGTAGTACAGGGGCTGTGGGAATAGACTGTGTTCTTACGTGGCACCTCCCAGATCCCCAGAAGGAGGCACAGGACAGCAGGGAAGGACCGGGCACAGTCCCACTGAAGAGCACTTCCAGTGAGGCCGCGTCTCTGGCCAGGTAGACCAGATAGACGATGACTTGTGCAGCTGTTGTTTCTACTTCACTCACCTGTAACAGCTCAAATACAGCAAGGAGGTCCCCTCCAGAGAGGTTCCCACAAAAGATGGGGTGATAGCTCAGTCTGGGTGCCTCGTAGTCCTGGTCCGCCAGCTTCACCACAGGAGCAGCCACTGTGGCACCCAAATATTCCGGCTTTCCCTAAGGCAGAAAAGAAATAAATTTTTGGCCCCAGTGGCCACCTACCTGGTTCTGGCCTGCACCGGGACGATTTTGTAAATAACCTTCACGAAACTGTCAGCCTCAGCATCTCCCTCTTGCTACTGACCTCTCATCACTTTCTGAGCCTTGGGCTCCCAGGGAAAACTCTGAGAGGGTCATCTTAGGGACTTCCAGACCCAAGACTGTCTTAGGGATTATCTCTCTCCTCAGCATAGAGAGCTCAGTGGATTAAAGTTAAAATAATCATCTAGGGTAGACCTCAAGGGGAAAAGGAGAAATAAGGTGGCAGCGAACATTCCAAAAGCTCTCTGGGGCAGAAACTATTGTGGTCGGAACGTGAGCTTTGGAGTCTGGCAATCCTATGGCCTTGGACACTTACTCAAACTTTTTTGAGCCTTATGCCTTCAGAGGTTAAAACCACTACCTATTAATAAGGCCGTGGAGGCTGATATAGTGACGTATGTGTTCTGCATGGTGACTGGTATATAATGAGTGCTCAATACATGGTAAGAGGATGATGATGGTGGTGATGATGATTGTAAAGGTCAGTATGTTTAAGGGATAGAACAATTCTACCCTATTTTTCTTGGTAGTAAAAGAGAGCATTGGAATATTTTATATGTAAGGATGGATGTGGTCCCTAAGTTTAAGGACTATTAGATGGCATCACCTCTTGCCTCTTTCCCACATCTGCTCCCAGGAGCATGGCTCCATGGACCCCCAGGAGCAGCAAGCGGCTAGGGCATGGGGCTGCTTTGCTTGCTGTTTATCTCAGGAATTCCTGGAATGTATGCTCCATATAGGTGATGTTGCCTGTTTTATTCACTGCTGTGTCCCCTGGCACAGGGCAGGTAATCATTACATATTCATTGAGTGAAAGCTGTTGAATTAATAATGTCTGAAGTCCAAGGACAGCGCCCACATTCCCTTCTGGCTGAGGCTGGGTTTCAGCAGTTGCTCGGCTTCATTGCCTTTGGACTCATGAACCAGCATTTACATTCCTGGCTGTAGAAGGAAGCTTGGGTGAGTTGGAAATGAGGTTTAGGTTGTTCACACTCAGCAACAAAGCTGCCTGCTGGTATCCCCCAGTAGGGTCAAACCTGTTCCGAGCCTGGATACAGGCAGGGATGGGCCATGTATTCATTGTGTCCGTGATCTAGCTGGGAATAATTAAAATTAGCCCTGGAGAAAAAGAGTCAACATAAACCCAAAAAAGAAATCTGCCAAATATAAACTCGTTTCCTACAGAGCCAGCAGACCCAATGAGGAACGAGGGCACCAGGCACTGTGGAAGGAGAGAACGTTCTAGACTGAACCTGCACGTCTGGCAGGGTCAGAGCCTCGGCATCTGACCGTCACTGCAGGCCTGTGGGCCCAGTGTAGCTGCGGTTTATATGCATCTCTCCAGGAAGAAGGTGCAAAGCATTCATAACTTTCTATCTCTCTTACACTTCCTTTTCTTTCAGATGTAAGAATGTAAGCTTGTTTTTCTATGAAGGCTTTGGCATAGGATGGGGTCTGCCATCCGGGAATGGAGATCTAGCAGGAGTCCGAAAGGCAAAGGACAACCAAGGGAAACACATGGAGCTGGTCGGTTTAGGAGGGACTTTCAAAGATGTTTTATTGTTGTTATGGTTTTCAAATAAAAAAATACTCAGTATTAGAGCCACATTGCGAGGAACAAAATTGAAAAGGTGCTTATTTTTAAATGGCTGTTTCGACAGAAAATCTATACTGCATGCCCAAGAATAGAACTCACATTCCATAAATATATACATCTAGCTCCAAAGTACAGATGGAGGAACGGCACCCGGGGCAGGAGGAGACGCAGAGAGGGAGGCAGAGATGGAGGAGAATGACATGTGTTTCTAAAGGGACACAGCCACACCTACATGTGCAGCGAAGAGTGGACACAGGAGGCTCTGCCTTCAGCTGGCTGTGACCTTGAACAAGGCATTTGACCTTTCTGGGTCTCCATTTTCTTCTCTAGGAAGCAAGAGGGAGATTTGTGCTCTCCAAGGTGCCTACTCACCTCCTACAATTTTCCCATCCTAACTTCCTCCTGACCTTGGATCAAGGTCAGAGCTGCCAGGATGCTCTGAGGTGAGCAGATGAGGAAGCTTAAGGAAGGCTTTTTGGAAAACTGTTGCATTTAATACACTAGTGATTCTGCAGCTTTCCGAGGAGGTGGATCGAGACATCAGAGAAAATAAACAAGCCTTTGCCTTTCATTTTAGACTTCTTAATTTAAAAAAGATCTGATTTGTAATTGACAAAAAATAAATCTCCTGTAAGCTTCTTAATCCATTTAGCATTTCAGAACGCAGATTTCTCTGGAGCAAAAGAGGTTCAGCTAACATCACAAGAGAAATGGGACAGAGCGGAATGTGTTGTTTCAGGAAGCAGAAACGACAACCCAGAAAAAAACAGCCCAGTTACAAGGGCTGAACTGGTGACAATGGCCTTCCATTTCCTTCCAGCCAGGCAAAATTGGTAAACACCTTCTGTTTTCAAAAGGCATGGACATTTTTGCTAAGCAGAAATAGGGCAGGGAACTGGCTGGGGGCTGGGCACAAGGGGGGATGCTTTATAATGTACCTATTCCTGAAGCTGTGTATGTCAACTGGAGTTCTGTGACCCAGATCCTATTTTAATTGCAGTTGACATGGAACCCTAGGTGGAAAACCCTTTAGTGAATGAAACAAACGACCATTGCCGGTTTTCCTGGTTCTGTAATGCATCGTTTTCCCAGGCCAGGATGGCCACCAGGCACATCGAGATCCCGAGCATTAACAGGCTGCTTAAATGAAGTAGGTTAGCAAGTCACAGTTAGCACTGTCCTGGGACACTCACCACTGCGTCACTGTCATACAGCTCCACCACCACCAAAGGCGGGGACTCCACCAGCTCCTTGGGGTGTCCGTGCAGCACCAAGTCATTGAACAGCAGCATCTGGTTCCAGGTGGGGGAGAGGGTCTGGGAAATGACCTGGAAGGTGAAACCGAAAGAAAAGCAACAGATCATTCAATTGTCACCGAGGTGCGTTCAATAGTTACTTATGAAGAGCAAAGAGACCACAACCTCGTCATTGTTGCTCTCTCATTCACTGTTCAAGGGGCAGTGTAGACTGGTGTACTACTAAGTGCTAGATACTAGTGGATGAAAAGACTCCTTGTCCTGAAGACACTTACCTGGGTAGAGCCCCTACAACGTTTAATACCCTACATGCCTACATTATTTCAACTCAATCCCCACAGTAGTGCTGTGATGAAAAGACCAGCTACCCTTTATTGAGCACTTACTATGTGCTGGCTGCTGTACTTCACACGCACCGTCACATTCCAACTTCACAATTCTGGGAGGTGCCTATAGCTGTCTATTCACATCTTACACCAGGAAACCGAGGCTCACTTGTCCAGAGCCAGCAAGTGGCAGCGCTGAGATTCCACCAGGATCTCTGGTACCAAAGCCCAGGCTGCTAACTCATTCAGCTCACCGAGCTCGCCAAAATTACCTCTATTTTATGGAGGGGCAAACTGAGGGTAGGGGGTATCTGGTGATTCTCCACTTGTGAGCAAATAAAATTTTGTCATCAAATACTTTGAAGTGCGACTTAAATCTAATATTCCTTTTATCGAATTCTACTGTTCTGTGGATATTTATTTGATGGCACTGAAGAGACCAGCATTTTCAAAATCATCCTCTCCATTTTGCACAACATCGTTCTTCCTACCTTAGCAAACTGTGGTCTTGGTAGTTGACTGTGCCCATTACTTGGATGGAGAAACCGAAGGACCAAGAAGGACCACAACCTGCATATGTGGTCCAGGACCATGAGCAGCTCACCTAGAAGTGGCTCACAGCCTCCCTGCCAGGCCCTTCAAGTGGCACCTTCAGAAGGAAGGTTGTGGGTTGGCATCCTCTACTCTGTGTAATTGGATGTTTGGGAACACATGAGTTTCAGAGAGCTAAGGGCTAAGGCGGTTTGCAGAATGGGTGGATTCTGCACCTGGGCAGAAACTGCCCCCTTACTATGCGAGGCCACTCCTGGGAAGAGGCCACAGGCATATCTTCCTCTTTTCCAAGCTGCGCAGGTAAATGGGCGATTTCACAGGTGAGCACGGCAGAGTGGCCACTGGGTCCTGGGGACATTTCCACACCTGAACTGCACCTTTTCTTCTCACTGCTCACTCCATGAGAGATCAGAGAGAGAATTGGCCTGGATTAACTGCCCAGGTTCCAAAACCAGATAAAATGGGCACTTTAGAGTTCTACATCAAGTGCATCTTCAGACACAGCATCAATCATTGGCACATCGGTCACAAAGGGGTTTTTTATTGCTCTTCTTTATCTGAGTCATAAATATAGTGTGCATTTCACAATTTCCTTCTTTTGTTGCTTTTCTGCTCATGGGATATTTTGTGCCTCAAACACAGTAAGATTTTTGACATAACCTTTCAGAGGAAAATCTTAACTTCTTGGACAAAGAATCATTTCAAGCAGCCTAAAATCAGGAATCAGGGAGCTGCAGCACAAAGCTAGCCTGTGTCTGTGACTGGCACCCCAAAGAACCACCTGTTTCACGTTGCTTTTAAAAATAGAAATATGATCTATTTTTCAGCATTCACTCGTATGGTGTGATACCAAAGAAATTTATGATCCTTACAGTATCTCCTACAGAAATATTTTTTGTCTTCCTGGGCATTTTGGGCTATAAATGCCGCTTGATCAGATTCCAGAGGTCAGCATGCATTCACTCATTGATTCAACATGTATTTTTTCAGGATCTGTGACGTACATGAGTGAATGGGCAGGCATTGGCTTACCCGCAGAGTTGTTTCCATGAGGAAAAGGACCATGGCGACCTTCGAGAGGTACCGCACACCTCACTCAAACAAAAATGTATTCTTCCACTTTTCTGCCAAGGTGTCCACCACTAGCTTATTTCTTTGGGGCTTCCTTAAGGAGTTATTTATTGTAATCATGTTAAATGACATTATTTGGGAGATTATAGTCCCATTTAGCTAAAACTTTAAAAATGGAGTGAGGAAACTTGGACAGAGCATGGCTTTAACCTCAGGTACCCCTGGAATGGAACACTGGTTTCAAGGCACCTTACATTCAACCTGGGCAGGTGATTTGACCTCTCTCATCCATGGTTTTTCTCATTTAAATGGGGTTAGAACCTACCTTGTGCATTGTCATAACCATTGACTGAGATAAAGTGTATTAAGTACCTGGAACATAGTAGGTGCTCAGTAAGTGTTTTTGACCCACCCCACTCCACCCCACCAAAACTCTTTTATAAATGAGTAAACATTTGCTGACCACCTACTATGTGTCAGTCTTGGTTTACTAGGGTACTTGTTTCTAACAAAAGACTATCTATGTCCTCAGGATGCACTGGCACTTGGGTTGTTTGACATCTCAAGTTTCATGCTCTTCACCCTCTAAGATCCCCTGTTCTCCTCTAAGATTTCCTCTTAGCCACTGAGTCCCTCCCCCTTGCTATCTCCAAAGCTATTCTTTCTAGGATCTCTCTCCCTTTCCCTTCATCCTTCAGTCACCACAGGATTTCTAAGTCCCATGTCCATCCTCAGTGACGTCTGGAATAACTGAATTCCCTTCTAAACTATTATGTACCAGTTAGTGACTTTATAGAGGACTGGTTTGCAGGATCAGCCCTTTGGAAACTGTTTTCCCTGAGCTCCATGTAGCCAGTTCAGACGAGAGCTACCAGGTGAACTGATGGAACTCGGGTATGACCTCCGGGACCCCAGGCTCAGCTTTCCTCATTGTAATGAGTAGGATAGGGGCCATGCCACACACAGACCAGTCCCTCCAAGGTAGCACAACACTGGAACAGCAGAGGGAAACTGGAGCCCTTTCTTAACCAAGATGGAAGCAGAAAGATTAAGGAAAGTGACTTTGGAATTGTACTGACCTGGCTATCCCTCATGGCTCTACCACCCTCTACCTATATGGTCTCCAAGCCTTACCTACCTCATCTGCATAATGGGGACACTAACAACATCCACCTTTGGGCTACAATGAGGTGTAGCAAACAATGCATGTGAAATGCTTGGGCATCATGCCTGGCACATAAGGAGCATTTAGTAAATGGCAGCTGTTATTATTAAGAATTAGGTACTTAGTTCAAAATATGGAAGCAAAGTCCAGGGCTCAGCAGAATGTGTTTTCCCTTTCAAATGATTATTTGATAAACTAATGCCATCTGTTCCTTTGAGATATGGATCTAAATCAAATGAAGATACTATATGGAGATACAGACTAGAATGGTAATCACACAGCAGCCCAGGGGGCTCATTCAACCCCCTTGCCCCACCCTGGGCTCTGAGATCCCCTCTGAGCACCTGGATTCCACAGCTGTGACTGGCAGAGGAGGGTCCCAGAGGTCCACCCTTGCCCTGGTGGGAAGCCTCAGTGATAATAATGACAAGCAGTCACATAGAATAGCTGTGAGAGGCAAAGCACTGTCTTGGATGTTTTACCCTGTGAGAAGTATATACAATATTATCATCTGTCTTCTCACAGGTGGAGAAATTGAGAACAGAGAGGGTTTTGCTTAAGATCACACAGCCAGTAACTGGAAGAGCTCGGATTCAAACCCAGGCAATGTGGCTCCAGAGTCTAGACTTTTCATCACTGCACTTGATGTGCGACCTCTCAAGAGAGAAAGGAGAAAGCATTCTGTACTCTTCTTGTTTCCATGCTCATTCACTGGGAGTGGAGTCACCTTCCTTCCGAGGTCTCTCTCGGCTCCCCTCCCAGACAGAGCTAAGCCCTCTCTTCAGTGCTCCTTGGAGGCCCAGCACTACGGGGATCATCACAGCACAGCTGACTCGCTTGTCCAGAGGCTTGCCTGTCTCATGCCCAGAGCACACACTACTCAGGAGCAGGGGCTGGTCCCCCAGCTCCCTTGAGCCCAGCCTGGGGCCTGGCACAGAGCAGACACCGGCCGATGCTGGTCAGGTAGACTCAATGCTGGTTCACTTATGATCTCGGTCTGCACGTCATAAATCAAAATGCAGTCTCACCCATCACCCAGATGACAGGCCTCACTTTGGAAAGAAATGTCAGCCCTCTAACTTCAACTGACATAATGGCCACCATTCATCAATCATTTATTCCCTTAACTTTTTTCTTCTTCACAATAGCACTACTTTAAGAGGACGGACCAAAGTTTAGTGAGTGAGTGCAGCTAGAAAGCAGATGACCTAGAATGAAACTTCCGCTCATCTGCTGTGTCCTCTGTCTTCACTCCCGGAGATGGGCAAACCCGTTACAGAGCTTCCCTCTCTCAGAACAGTGCACCCGCAGAGAACAGAGTCAATCCTAGAGGATGCGATCGAATGAGAAAGCCTAGTGGACCTGCACCAATTAGGAACGCTTTTCACACTCCAGCACTCAGGGGGCAGAAAGGGGAGGAAGCACACAGGAAACAGGTCTACATCTGTCTCCACTAGTCCCCATGGCTTCCATCAGGAAGTTGTATGTGGCAGAAGAGAGAGACACCGAATTGCAGGGACGCTGAGAGCATCAAAGTCCCCCAGCTGGTAAGCACGAAGTGGCAGCTCAAAATCTAGGCTTCCTGCCCGCAAAGCTGGAAAACCTTCTTCCCCGCCAGGACCCCTCAGTGAGACGGGACCACAAGCCCCCTGCGGGTTGTCTGGGTGCTGTTCTCCTGTTTGTTCATCCCCCACTAAACCTGACCCTGTGCCTGGCACTTCAGCAGGAGCTCTAGGTGTCAGGTTCTGCTTTTCCTGCCACCCTTCGTCTCAGAAACTTGCTCTCTTCGCTTTGGGACAATGGATCACTCTGGAACAACAGACCCCATGTCCGGCCTTCCGTGCACACAAGCTTTTTTGTCTGAAACACCCACATGCCCAGAGACATGGGAATTTGCAACAGGCCCGTGCTTTTTCTTTCCTGGGGTCTGCTGTGGATCAGCAGAGGATGCGGGAAGAAAGCAGGCAGGCTTCCCTGGTTACCTTTGTGGTCTGGCAGTGGGAAAGGAACGTGACCTTGGCAAATGGGTCTGAAAGTCCGTTGCTGTCAGCTGCGATAAGGCCTCGGGCTTGGTACATGTGCGCTCTCAGCTGAAAGACGTGCCGGTCTGTGGACAGACAGGGGAAAGTGCAGGCATTAGTGGGCTTTTAGGAACATTAAGTGCTCGCGGGTGTCCGTGTGCGAAGTGAGTCTGTGGGTTTATCTAGAGGCGGGCAGAGGAGACCACAGCGCCGCTGGCTCTGGAGGCTGAAATGGACGCAGCGAAGAGGCCATGCTGATGGGCACTTCGGAGCCAGGCACCCTCCTTGGGGTTTTCACTGTGGGGTTTGATCTTCCTACCAACCCTGAGATAAATACAACAATCTGCATTTTGTAGCTGAGGGAAGAGGCTTACCAAAAGGCTAAAATACTTTTCCAAGTCTCCAAAGCTAAAAAATGCCAGAGCCTGGATTTCATTTCTGTAAGATTCCAAAATCGCCTTCTCTTCCAAAAATACCACATTTTAATTCCTAGTAATTCTTCTGTTTCCACTGTGTGTGTGTGTGTGTGTGTGTGTGTGTGTGTGTGTGTGTAAGAAAGGGGCTTCTCCATAAATGGTTTTGCTTCAATAAACTCAATAAAGTCCTGAGTCGTTCATTCATCCCTTCTTCCATTCAGCCAGCCAAGGTCATTTTGAGCACCTACCGTGTGCCAGGTACAGTTCTGGCCACTAAGGGTTCTGAGTAGTTAAGGCAGCTCCTGCCCTTGGAGAGCTCCTGGGAGAGGGCAATAAATAACACCAACTCCACAATCACAGTGATAGAAGGCCAGGGATAAGTGTCTGACAGATACACACAGGACTTGGGAGCTGAAAGGCAGGAGCAAGCACACCTGTTTGATAGGGTGGGAGGCAGAGAGAGGGCCATAGGTGGCTGCAGACCGGTGTTCAGTGGGGAAGCCCAGGTAAGACTGGAGAAGCTCACAGCAGAGGAATTCTCATAGATCACCCCCTGCAAACATGCTGCAGAGGATCTGAACACTTTTGGCAAAATCTTTTCTCTTCTCTGAATTGTTCATGGCTGGGACAGCAAACATGTCTGGGTAAGTTGGATCTCTAGAGGTACTGTCTATAGAAATAAGAAGATAACCTGATGTGGATGTTTTTCACCCAAAAATAAAGCTCTAAAGACAGGATGGAAAACAGTGGGACAGTGGAAATAAAGCAAGTTTTGGAGATTGTTTGCCCTATCAGTTACCAGCTGTGTGGTCTTGAGCAATTTCTAAGCATCTCTGATACATCCTTTGTTCATCTGCAAAATGAAGAAACCACCCAGGGTCGATGTGAGAAATAAATTAGATCTTATGTATAAAGTGTATGGCACCGTGCTTGGCACGTAGTAGGTGCTATCTCCAGAAGCTTGTCTTCTCTAACTACTGGGCCCTTAGATTCCACTGGCAGTCAAGGTCATCCAACATCAGAGGAGCCTTGTGTGACACAGGAAGCCTGGGTGTGTGGACAGGCCTCCCAGGTTCCCAGCACTGACTCAATGTAAAACTCAGCTTCAGGCGAGGTGAAGGTAAAACCGCTCCACGCTATCTGAACTCAGCAGCAAGAGATCCTGCAAACTGAAGCAATTTGGAAACAGAAGCAAAATGCAACTGTAAGCACTAATACTTGTAACAAAATGTAAAATTATATGGAAATGTAAGCATGATGGCATTCATAGAAAATATCTACGAAGGAGAAAGGATTACGTAGAGCAATCTGAATTTCTAAAAGCAGCCAAGCCAAGCCCTGGCTGGGTGGCTCAGTGGGTTGGAGCATCGCCCTGTACACCCAAAGGTTGCAGGTTCGATTCCCAGTCAGGGCACATACCTAGGCTGCAGGTTCCATCCCCAGTTGGGGTGTGTATGGGAGACAGCTGATCAATGATGTGTCTCTCTCACATCAATGTTTCTTTATCTTTCTTCCCCTTCCTTTCTCTCTAAAATCAATAAACATATCCTTGGGTAAGGATTTAAAAAAATAAAATTTTAAAGCAACCAAGCCAAGAAGCAAGCTAGAGAAACATGAGAGACCTCACTGATACCAGTTTCCATTGGGTCCTTACCGGGAAACATAAATGCCTGCTGTTGATAGATCAAAACCCCAGTGCCATGAAAAAGGAAAAATCTGCTTTAATTCACAGGTCACATCAACACAAGGACTCCCTGACAGTTGTTTAAAACCCATCTTTTACTTAAAATTCAAACTTGACCTATACAATCTGCCTACAAAGAAATACCAGTTGCTATCTCTCCATCAACAGAAAAATATCAATGTTCATTTCAGATGTGTTTAATGACTTCACTTTATTGTTTTAGATCAGACATCGGAAGGTGAGGAAGAAAACTTAGAAACTCTATTAAAAAAAGGCAAATAAGTTGACCTTAAAATAAGGCACACACGACACACGCATGTCCCCCTCTTCACTGTTTTCTCAGGAGCCCATCAGAGACACCTAATGACCCACTTTGCCCGTGGGCCTCGTACCTTGGTAGATCAGGCTGGCTGGAGGGTGACTGGAACCGGCCACCGTGGAGGACACTTCTGCTTCATAGCCTGCTGGCAAGTTGTCTAGAACAGCGCCAGAGTATCTGGTGGAGCCCAGCCACAGGTACACGTCGACTTTTGCTTGCACCGACCAGCCAGCAGGCCGTTTTCCAGGAAGCTGCGGAAAGGTTGCAAGGAAGCCCACCTCATTAATACGAGCCAAGTACGGGCCTTGCTCTTTGAGAAACAAGGTCCTCCCTGGGTATCTAGGGACATACCCAGGGGGTATGCAGAGAGCAGTTCTTAGGAGCTCATCTTACAATAAAATGAGACCAATGGCCCCAGTTGCCACGATGCCCTGTTCTGGAGGCAGATTCAGGTGTAGTGGGGCCTGAAGCTTCAGCAGGCATTATGTTAAGCACTTCTGAGCCTTGGCTCATGTAAATCTAAGAGGTAGGTATGGTTATTACCCCCATTGCTCAGAGAGGTTAGGTAAGTTCCCAAAGCACACTCAGCTTTTAAGTGACAGAGCCAGGACACAAACCCCAGATGGACAACTTCAGACCCAGACTCTGGACTTTGAATCCCTGCTGCCTGCCTCTTTCCACACAGAGCTGCCATCTGCCTTCCCAGACCTTCCAAGTGCCCGAAGCTCTGGCCATACCTCTACCCCTTCACTTCATTCAGAAGAACTCAAATGCTTCTTTCATAGGGTCAGGACTTCATGTGCCTGAAGGAACCTACCTGCCCTCCCGTGTTCTTTCTTCCAGACTTCAACCTGTCATTCCTTCGCCCCTTCCTCATGCCGCAGGGTTTCCAATTCCCTTCCCCATCACCAGGATTAGGAGGCTCCTTGTCCCCATCTAGGGAGTCCCAGGCCCCAGATCTGGCTGCATTCGGGCTGCTGGCAAGGCCTTCACTCTGACAATGGCAACCTCTGCAGATTTCATTGACCCTTCTAAGTACCTTTTCTTAGTGTTTTTAAGGATTTCCATCAGTCCTGTTCTCTTTCTTTTACACCACTTCTTTTCCATAGAGAAGCACGAAACCCTACTACGAGAGGCTACCACTTGCTCTGACTTTTTGAAGGCACCCATGCAGAGCCTCTGAGTCCAAAATTGAGCACAGTTGTTCACTTTCTTGTCTTGCTCTGTGGGTGCCTGAAGTGGATTTTGAGCAACTCAAGTCAGCAACTACTACAAGTGCCCCTAGGAACTGCTGAAGGAGTGGGGTCAGAGGGCACCACAAAGACTAAGACACAGCCCTGGCCTCCCTCCAAGAGCCCGCGTCTAGACAAGGAGGCCAGCTCGCATTCACTTACTCAAACGCAAAGTCAAGGTAAGAGAGAAGATGCTACAGGAGCAGAAAAATAGCAGTAGACTTCCATCCTTTCTTAAAGACTCATATATTTCGCTGGGCTTGAATCAGTATTATGGAGCTGGACCAACAGAGAAGGCAGCCCAGGAAGAGGAAAGTGCAGAACAAAGGGGGCAGGGACTCACAGTGTGATACAGGCTGATGCTCAGTGAGTGTTTGCTCTGGGCCAGGGATGGTTTTCTTAAGAGCTTCCAGAAAAGGAAGAGCTAGGATGGACAATGACCCAGACGAGGCTGAGGAAACCTGCTGGTTATGTGGAAGAGTTTGGATTTGAGTCTTTAGGGAACAGGATGCGTTCTTTATCCAGCTTGCAAATAGCAAAAACAGTCATTTTGTTGTTGGTAAAGACAACCACTCTGCAACTTACAATTCTAAAATTTATAAGACAAATAATTCCCAATTCATCACTTTCATCATCATCATCATCATCATCATCATCATAGCTAAGATGCATTGAGCATTTGTTTAATAAAACAAATATTTCCTGAGAGCCTAAGATTATTTTGTTGTAATAAAAGCAACCCTCTACCGTTTGTAGATATGACAGGAATTTTGTCGGGCATAGTGTTGTCCCCGGTGCCTAAAAGGGGGCCTGGCACCCAGGGAGCACTCAGTAAATATTTGTCGAATTATCTATTTTTCTAATAATAAAAATAGTAACAATATTTTTAACTTCACAGGCATTTCTAACATGGGAGTGTCTTCCCCTGCCTCCCCGCTTCCCCACTCTCCTGTCTCTCACGAGCCGCTGCAGCTTGACTAGCCCAGCAACATTTTTTGAGAATAGCCTGGTAAGGCAGGGGTAAAAAAATGAGAAAAATAATTAAAGAATGCGAATGTGCAGTGAAAAACTATGATCGCCCGTGTATAAAAATTGCAGGAGACAGAAGGCTAAAGTCTTCACCTCTCCCATACCCCGCCCACCTCCCTTAGGGTGCCGCTGAACGCCGGCTGGCTTAAAAGAAAGAAAAATCCCGGCCAGCCAGAAAAGGGAGAGAAAGATGTTGAAGGTGGTCCATCGGTATGAGTAAGAGAAAGGTTTGCCTGTCTTGTGGAGGTTTCATTTGCTGCTGCATCCCAGGGAGAGCTGGATGGAAAACTGGAGGCCTGAGGAGAAGAGACTGACCCAGGGGTGTGGAGCAGAAGACAGGACAGGGACGGGGACGAGAATGAGAAGGGGTCTCTGGAGTTAATGCCGGGTAAACTGGCACAGAGAGGTGAGTCCAGGAGAAAAGGAAAGGAGGGCTGAGCATCACCTTCTGGCTGGGCGCTAAGTGCATAGGAAGAGTTTCCTTTTGGTAATGAATGAATGCCCTTTCCTGCCCTCTGGCCACGAGGGGCACTGTGGGTATGAGACAGAAGGGGGAGAACTCTGCTTTTGGGGGATGAGCTCAACAAAATCTGTTCCAGCATTGTTAGTGGCATTGTGAACATATTTGAATTAGAGAAAAAGAAAGACCATGGAACCAGGGACCATCAAACCCTGGTTGCCGTTACAGATTTACCATTACTTAGCCACGCGCCTTCAGATGAGGCACCTTCGTTTCCTCTAGAGGAATATCCCCCACACTCGGCCCCTAAGAATGGCGGCTTCCTGATATTCATAAATAGCTATCCTAGATGAATCAGATCGGCAAGCTTGGGTCGTCAAAGTTGAAGCCGTTTCCTGAGTGCAGGACTTCTCAGAACCTTCCCGAGTGACACGCTAAGGGACAGACTCAACTGCAACCTCCCAGAGGTGCTTGAACAAGGGATGTTTATGGAGCCACCTGAAGGACAGCTGTTCCCTGGAATCAACTTTGAGAAACCTCTGGCCTGCAGGTTTTAGATTTACATCCTGCGTCTGATTGCACCTCCTGACTCCCAGCTAGGACAGAGGAGGGAGCGGCAGGTGTGTGAGACTTTGTCTCCCTGGCCTGGCTCTTCCTTTCTTTCAGATTTACCAGTTCGGCGAGGACCAGAACACCCAGGGAGGCGGCGGGAAGGGAGTTAAAGGCATGGGGTGGTGATCGGAGCAGGGCTAGAGACAGTTCTGCTGAGTCATCTTACTGAGATGGGTCATCATGTCGGTAAATTGAATTCAACAGAATTTACCGAGCTGCCGTCCGAAACAATCCCGATGGTGACAGCAAAATACAGATAAAGAAGCCAGTTGTGTAGCCTCTGGCTTTATTTGCAGTTGCTCTTTGTTCTAATTTTAAATAATGCCAGGATACATCAAAATATTTAGGAGGCGAGCAACATGCCACTGATTTTCTGGTATTTTTAGCACAGAGCCTTCTGAAATGATTTGCTAGTTTTAAGACAAATAAATGTTTCTTGTGACCCCAGAATTTCTTGGATGGAGCCAGCTGAAGAAAAATCCTGATGTTTGTGGTGAGTAACTTGGGTAAAAATGTTCTTTTTCAGTTACAGTCATTACAGGGGCAGAGTCATTAAAATCATTTTACACACAGGACAGAAAATAGCAGACAGAGCCCCAGACACTTCACTGGTTACGAAGGGGACAGAACTCCAAGAACATCCTCTAGATGTGGGACGCCCATTTCTCTGAATGCCAGTGGTCATCGGGTGGTTACTCTGGGTGATGCACACTCTGTGTTCTTTATATGCAGGCACCCACTCAGTTCTCATACCCCCTCCATTTGATTGAAGAACAGAAGATGTAGAAATGCTAAGTATAATAACTTACCCAAGGTCACACAGCTAATAAATATGAAGCCTGGCATTCTGTTATGGATTCAATTGTATTCCTTAGACCTTTGAAAGTCTTGGGGAAGAGTCAGAGATATGAACACACACTAAGAGTGCTGAGCAAACCGGGACAAAAACAGAGATTTCCCATCTTTGAGTCAAAAATAGTGCAGACTTACTTTGAGGAAATGAGTTTTGATGGTTCCACAGTATTTACCCATCTGCTCCCTGATGGGGGAGTAGAGCAGGTCTTTGGAGGCGATGCGGGCATATGCTACCCTCTTGTTGTTGCTGAGCATCCAGAGGAAGACGTCAGGGATGGTGTGCTGTGGCTGTAGGAATGGAGGGGAATGGATCTGATAGGCTGGTGGTTAACAAGCGCATGCCCAGAGTTCTCTGATCCTGAAACATCTTTACAATCAAGCAGTGAAATGTAGCTTCTTTGAAAAGAGAAAGCTTTAGGCCGTGAATTAGCAGTCCATGTAAACCCCGCTTGCCAAACTGCTCACTGTACTTTAACGATGTGCAAATTGGACCAAAGGTTTGGCATCTTTAGTGGCCTTCTTTTCTCCATCTGTAGGACAAACATTTTCTACGCCTCCCCATGAATTTCTTGTAATAGTGATTTAGCTTCAAGCACTGGGCCTCCTAAGAACCAGGTAACATTTCCAGAACATTCAAATAATAAAAAAAAAAAAAAATCTTTGAATGTCTTTTGCCATTTTCTCTTGGAAGAGAAAACAATTCCACATGGACTTTACACCTAAAATAGGATGGCAAGCATTTTAGCTCCATTTTAAGTGCTTATTTAGGAAAAACTTGACTAAATTGCACAGGAAATGAGATTTCAGAATTGAGCTAGTCAACAGAATTGCAGAGATCCCTGCCAAGAGGCCTATTATGATATGAGAGTTTGAAATGTCCATTTCTGAACCCACATAGCTGCCTAAACAGAAGGGAAGTGCAATGCCCGAAACTGGGCTGCAGCGTTGTCGGGCTGGAAGCGGATGCTCTGTATTTTGAAATCCCTGACACCCTGATATAACTGGTACCCTCCTAGGGTATCCCTTCTCCCCCGATATGGAAGCGAATGTTTTCCTGTCCACAGGGCTGGTCAGTCACAGACCTGAAGCCCTGATGCCTGCTTTGAGCCTTCTGGGTGTTATTAAAATCCCTGCATCCGCTAAAATGACTGCCTGTCTCTCCATTTATTATGCCTGCAGAGAATAATTGATTTACAAGAAATACAACTTTTGAGAACAACAGAAGCAGTAAACCTGCACCTCTTCCTGCAACTTTCCCACCCAAAATCCCATGTCTGACAGAACCAAATATAAGGGCCTTTTTAGATCATTCTGGACATCTCCAGAAGACATTGGTTACAACTAGCTTAAAAATGAGAAGCTGATTTAACCTTTACTGGCCATGAGTTTAAATCCTCTGTTGAAAACTTATCAAGGATCCTGAGCTAATTTTGACCTTTCTTGAGTCCATTAAGGAACATGCTTTTTATTTCTGTTGAGTATTCAAGCTTCATTAAAAAAAATCAATAAAGCTGTAGCTAGTTGTCTTAATGTTAAAATCTCCTTTTTCAGCCCTAAACTAACGGTGCCTGATCAGCTCTGCAGGGCTCAGGAGACAATATTGCTGTATCTCTCAGCTTTATCAAACATTCGAACCCCACTGGGAAGACATCCAGTCTGATCTTCCAAATGAGGATTGCTATTAGAGCTGATTACCTCATCCACAAGAAAGCGGATTTTCTCCACAAAATTCTGGGCTTCATGGATCATTTCGTCGAGTGATAACTTTTTCTTCTGCTGCTGAATGATCCCCTTGGCCTTCTTGGCCATCGCCTCCTAAAACGAGACAAGAATCGGTGCAGATCTTTCTAGAAGTCTGGACGACAGGCACCACCCTCTTGATGGAGAATCCTGAAGGGGCGCGTGAGCTCCACACTGAGCCACTCATGGGGGCTGCTTCGGGGCCCCCCACTGAGCATGCTGCCCCTTAATAGAAATTTCACAGGAGTATAGAGGCTGTGAACATCATCTCCCTTTTCTTAGACAGATGAGAAGCTGAGGCCCAGAAAAGTCAGAAGTTCGTCAGGGTCGCATAGCCCTGGTAGACAAGCCCCGAATCTAGCTTTTCTAATACTAGCAGTAACTATGCTAATAGCAGTTGAAAGGTATTGAGCTCTTATTCTGGGCTGGGCAATGCTCTGACTGCTGTATTAATCCTCGTGGCAACCATAGCACCCTTAGCAACCAGAGTAGGTACTCTTATTCCCATTCTGCAGCTGGGGAGATAGAGTAATGCAGCTCTGAGAAGTGAGCTGGAAGGGACCTCCAGCTGAGTCCAGAGTCCAAGTCCTTAGTTACGCTTCTCACCACCTCTTCCTAGAGGCCTGGTAGATGCTTCCAGACCAAGGCGGCATCATTTGAGAAATTCTGCCAAGGAGCTCAGTATGAGTGATGGAAACATCCAAAAGTGTTTTCTTTGATTCGCTCACTCAGCCTACATTTATGTACTTAGGAAAAAGTCTCAAACACTAACAGGGATTTCAAAGGCCCTGTGTGAGCTGGGCCTGCCTACTCCCTGCTTTCTCTCACAGGGTTTCACTCAGTGTGCCCCAGGTGGCCCTGAAACATGCAGAGCGTGGTTCATTCTTCCAGACCCATGTGCTGGGGGTTTCCTCTTGCTCAGATGTTCTTCCTAGGCTCTGCACAGCTGGTTTCCTCTCTTGCCTCAACTTAAATGCCACCACGGCATTACAGTGCCTTTAAACATTTCCTTCATTACCATAACCTCTAATCGTTTTCTTTATCTGTCACTTACCTGTTTATCTCTGTCTTCCCCACTGAAGTGTCAACTTCAGTAGGATAGGGACCTCCTCTGCCTGGTTCTTACCAGGCATTCTCAGTGTCTAGTGGGGCCCCTGGCACATGGCAAGTGTTAAATAAATGTTTGTTAAATGAACCAACCAGTGAATAAGTTGATAAGAAGAAAAAGGATGGATCAGACAAAGGGAACAATTACATAAGACATCACCTGATAATTGAGGGTTCGAAATGGCAGGAACGTAGACGTAAAGGAGGGGAGTAATGGGAGATAAGGCTGAGAGGCTCAGTTAGAGCTGGACGGTGGACAGCCCTGTCCCTCATCTCAGAGAAATTTGGACATTGTCCTATGAATCATTAAGATCTCCAATGATTTCTTAAAGTGATAGTGATCTGGTCAGGTTTGCATTTTAGAAAGCAGCTGTGGTTGTGGCTGGAAAGATGGATTAAAGCAAGAGTACTGCAACGGTCCAGGACAGAGATACAAAGGCGCTCACTGTGGGCAGTGATTCTGGGGATGGAGAAGTGCAGTAAGTTCCAGAGCCCTTACGCAGCAGAATCAACAGGGCCTGGGGTCAAACTGGCTGTTTAGGGTAAGAGGTAAGGATCTGAAATGAATTCTTAGGCTTCTATTTGGAGCAACAAGTGTAGCAGGTGGTGCCAGCACAGGATGGGGAGCCAGGTTAGGTGGGAAGGTGATGGGGCTTGAGTAGGACATGTGTGTTATTGAGTGTGACGTGCTGTGAGATAAGCAGGAGGCACGTCCACCAGGGGGCTGGAAATCCATGCCTGGAGATGAGGAGGCAGGGCTGGGCCACTACGGAGACAGTGGAACCATGAACTTGCTCAGGCCGAGGACTCTCAGACGCTGAGAAGACAACAGAGCCTCGTGGGTGATAGGTAGGGATGGCACTGCTGAGACAGGGAGGGTGTCAGGGGGCTGAAGAACTGGCCAGGGGGCAGATCTCCTCCACAGTGGGGACGGGCCTCCCTGGGGCACGGGAAATGAGTGCACAGACCTCCACTTATGTTTCTGGAAAGAAGGATGGACCAGGAGTTTTGAGACTTGAGTTCGAGTCTCTAGACTATGAGCAACTAGCTGTGACCTTTAAAAAGTCATCAAATCTCTCTGGGTACAACTCACATCTTTAAATTATTCCTGGTGAGTCAGGCACTGAGTAATTTTTCTTTGCGGAATTACCATGACCTCCTATAAGCCTGCCCTTGGGGCCATTGCTGGACTGAATCGAGGAGGTGAGATAAGCCAGGGTCTGACTTGGTCTGGAATTTCTCAGTCATCCCTCATTCAGCAGGGACTGAGTACCCATAAGGCACCCCGTGCTATGCAGGGTCTCCAGGGCAGAGATGGGTGCCAGCTATAGCCCGGTTCTCAAGAAGTCCTTACAACTTTTTAAAAAATAATTTTTACTTTCAAATTACTGCTGATGTACAATTTTATATTAGTTTCAGGTATGCAACCCTGTGATTAGACACTTATGTAACTTAGGATTACTCTGGTAAGTCTGGTACCCACCTGTCACCGGGCATAGTTATTACAATATTACTAACAACATTCCTTATGCTGTCTGTTACATCCCTGTGACTATTCTGTAGCTACCACTTGGTACTTCTTAATCCCTTCATCTCTTTCATTCACCTGCCTGCTCTCCCCCCTCCCCCCACCCCGTCAAAATGTTCTCTGAATCTATGAGCCTGTTTCTGTTCTGCTTGTTCATTTATTTTGCTTTTTAGATTCCACGTGTAAGTGAAATCACCTGGCATTTGTCTTTCTCTGCCTGACTTATTGCCCTTAGCATAACACTCTCTAGGTCCGTGTTGTTGCAGATGGCAAGGTTTCATCCTTTTCTACGGCTGAGTCATGTTCCATTGTACACATGCACCACTTCAAGAAATGCTTACAACTTTGTTCTTAATGGGAGGAAACCAAGAAAAGGAAGCATGGTTATTTGCTTTGTTGTTGTTTTTGCTCTCTCAGCTTATGAGACAGAAGGTCAAGTGAAAGAGTCTACAGTCTTTGACAAAATACAAATATCAAGAAAATGAACAAGGGGAAATCCATCAGAATAGGACACAGGACTGGTGGGCTTCCAGCTCTTTCTTGTAAACATTCAATAAATGCTAGTTCCTTTGCAGGTCATATTTCCTTTTCACTTATGCATCTATGTCATGCAAATGTACAACCTTGAAAACCTTATCCTCAGGTAGCCTTTGACCTATGCCTTATCCATGAGGGTTATTTTTAAAGCACATTTCAATTCTCTTCAAAGTATAAATAGATTTTCACATACCAGCTCCTGCCAACAGAGTGTAAGTCGTTTCTTATCTAAAGTAGTTTGGTTCGACATCTTGGGCTTTTTTTCTGCTTCAGAGATAAAGGCACTAGAAGAGAACAACAATTTTGAAACCAGCTTAGGGAAAATTCATTTATATAATTCCTGAGATTTGTAAATATACTTTCTGCAATACAATGGCAAAGTTGATGAAGTCACAGAACCAAGATTTTTCATTTAAGATTAAGCAATGATGCACGAACTTTTTTTCTAAGCAACAAAATGAGAATTTTTTCTTCTCTGGGAAAAAATGATGCCTAGACCCCACATGAGGAATAGATGTTTGTCTCCCCAGTTTCTTCAGTACATATCTATTGTGGTTGCTGTCCAAGTTCATATCAACAAACTCAAAACAAAGCAGTTTTCCTTCCTCTTACAAATTTAACACACACCAAAAGGTACCTGAAAACTTGTTTGTAAAGCAAATATCTTAGACTCAATACTGGGATATGCCTCTGCATTTTTTAAAAATAGAACTGAATAGTCATTTTGAGAAATGGAGTTAAACATGTGTTCAATAGGAAAATGGTAAAGGTTACGAACGCAATTGAAGAGATACATAAATGGCCTTAAAACTTGGAGAAATGAGATATTGCCCTAATCAGAGATAACTGAAATACACTACCATTTTCATCTATTAAAAATCTATAAAAGACACATAGATAAAACCAAAGATGGGGTAGGATCAAAGGTGGAAAGTGGGGATGGCTGGGGTAGGGGAGAGTGACGGGGGGAAATGGAGACAACCATATTTGAACAACAATAAAAAATAACTAAAAAAAGTGTGACAGCAGTCCCTGCTGGTAAGGATGTGGGAGGCGGTCACTCTCCTCCACTCTTTGAGCGGGTACATGGTTCAGATGTTTCAGAGGTGATTTAACAAGCACCTGTCAATGTGTAAATGTCTATATAATTTAATTCAAATTTTCACTAGAATTCTATCCTTCAAAAATAACTGAACAGTTTTGTAAGTATATGTTGACACAGCACTGTGTACTGTGACATTGGTTACAGGAGCAAAGAAATGGCAAGAACTTCAATATCAGGGACTAGTCAAAAACCTGATCCACATGATGGATTGCATGGTGAGGAGGTCTGCTGTTACATCCTGCTCTGGAAAGCTGCCAGCGATACATTGTTGAGCAAGAAGGCAACCTGCTGAACAAAGTGTGTGCTCTCTTCTGTGAAGAAATAGAGTATTTTTATGGATGTGTGTGTTTGCCAATGCTCAGGAAAAAATACAAGAGGAAAATTCAAACTCCTCTCTGGAGAGTGGGACTGGAATGGACAAAACTTTTACTGGTTACATTCCTGCATTTTTCTTTTTTTGTAAGATGAGCATGTAGTGCTTCTAGGTGGAAAAATCAATTACAAAAGAGACGAAAGGGGAAGTCTAAGATGTCACCCCTGCCAATGATGGTCCTACACCAGAGCTTTGCCTGTGGCCAATGGAGGCCTCATTGGAAAATCTCTTTGAGTTTCTAGTCAAGTTACATTTTCTCTTAATTTCTAAAAGGAATTAAAAGCATTATATTTTGAGGAGAGAGTCTTGTTTTCACACATCCACCTTTCCTGGAAGCACAAGGAATTTCAGTCCATTCCACTCCCAAGACGCACCAGCCTGCAGAGATTTGGGGGACACTTCTGACTTGTCTCCCTTCCTCACAGGGGGGAAAACAACTTATTTCCTCAACAAAATTGGGGTAAATGACCACAGCACGTGTTTCTGTTCATTTGTCTTTCAGACCCAGCCTGCTGCCAGCTGGGGGCAGCCTCCTTACCTCCACGTGCAGATGGTCTGTCCCTTCCTGGGGACAGCCCCAAAGGCCAGCTGCCCAAACCCAAACGGGCTGGGGGGACCAGGAAGCCCCCCACGACCTCAGGTCCAAGCTGCTTTCTCAACCCACGTTTACCAAATATACAACTAACATTTTCATCTCTGTCTAACCCTTATGAATATTTTTTAAGTTGATTATAAACTTGAAAGAGGAATGGTCATTACCCCAAGTAACTCCTAACATAGAAAAGTTATGGAGCTGTTAATTTGCCCAGAAACAGTTTCTAAAAATAGGAGCTCAAGAAGCTTTTTAAAGATGCTTAAAAGGAATTGCAGGTGGCATTTCGCTCCCAGCAGGGGTAGCACTGACGTATATATTGCTTCTACAATGTAAAACAAGAAAGAAATTCAGATAGAAAAAAACTACATATTTATTTCTTTGCCTTCCTTTTTTTTTTTTGTAAAGTAAAAATGCTTGGGTAGTTGAGATATTAGGAAAGCTAGAACTTATTAAACAGAACACCATAACAGGGGAAAGAAGGGGAAGAGCCAAGTCAAGGAACATGTATAAAGGACCCATGGACAAGGACAACAGTGTGGGGGGTTGGGACGATTGAATGTGGGAGGCGGGTGGGCAGGGCAGGGGAGAGCAATGGGGGACAATGGGAACAACTGTAACTGAACAACAATAAAAATATAAAATAAAATAAAAACAAAACAGCAGAATTTTGCTATCCCCTATCTCCTAGTATTTGCCTTCCATCAGCTGAATCACGGTGTGAGAGGTAGGTTGGAGAAGCCCATTGGGCAAGGACTTGAGGCCAATTTCTAACCGTCCACTGCAAAGAAACTGAAGACCTCCCTCCAACAGTCTGTGAAGAGCTGAATTCTGCAAATAACCAAGTGAGTGCTGTTGGAAGCCAATCCTTCCTTGTTGAGCCTTGAGACCTCAGTCAAGGCCTCAATGGCAGTCTGTGAGAGGCTCAGAGCAAGGGACCCAGGTGGGCCCACAGAAACTGTGAGGTTATAAATACTGTGTTAAGTCACTAAATTTGAGGGTTACTTGTTACTCAGTATTTAGTGACTGATAACATTATTTTTGCATCTTTGATTGTATTGTGCACCTCCTGGGGAAAAAAAGAGTCATTAATTCCTTCTTATTAATGTGTTACATGACAAATTCTATTAAACAGTATTTGATATAACTTATCCACCTCACTGTCAGTATAATTATTGAGCATCTACCAAATGCAAAGAACCATGCTGGGCACGGCTGGCATTTTTCTTGTTTCATAAAGAGTCTCAGCAGTAAGTCTTGATCTCCTCTTTTCTTTCTCCCTTTGCTTTATGTTTTAGTTGTGAATGTTCCAGGAAGCAACCATAATCCCTCTAGGGTCAGCTAAGTTCCTGAACAAAATAAAGATGGATGTAACCCATCTGAATCCATGCGAAATGGACTATTTTCTAAGGTAAGTAAAAGCTGACTCCATACAGCTCAGCACCCACGTGCAGCTGGTACCTGCTTTGACTGATGAAGTCATCAAGCACCGTCTTCATTTTCTCCTCCGGGGCTTCCTCCGAGACCTTGACCAATGCTTTCACCTCTTCTATACTTTCTTCCTGAACATGAGCCACAGAGGCGGAGGGAGGAATGATGGGAATGAGACATTGTACTGGAGATACCAATTGTAACATCCCAGAAGTAATATTTAGCTATTTTTTGTTTGTTTTAGAAATGAAGTTGTCCTCTGTTTTCTCATGCCTGCACTGGGAAACGTTACTGCACGCTGACTCTGAACCTTTTTTTTTTTTAATTTTTTTAAAGGTTTTATTTTCAGTGACAGGAGAAAGGAGGAAGAAAGAGAGGGAGAGAATCATCAATATGTGGTTATCTCTCACACACCCCCTACTGGGGACCTGGCCCACAACCCAGGCATGTGCCCTGACTGGGAATCAAACCAGCAACCCTTTGGTTCACAGGTCAGTGCTCAGTCCACTGAGTCACACCAGCCAGGGCTGAACCTCTCTTTTCTTAACTGGATTTGGGCCTGATCTTGTAGAAAATTGTCTACCATGTTAGGGACTTAGGATTTTATACTAGTGGAAGCCAGGCTCTATCAGTTTTGTGAGAAAGCTGTCAACACCTGTCCTTTGGAGATTAGGATTACAGCCTGCCATAGGTCCTACATCAGGGAGAAGCAGAGCAGGGACCTGAATTCAGATGGTCTGATTTAAAGTCTAGGCATTTTGCAAAATGTACTTCATTCCCCTGGGTCCATGTGGTAGAAAAGGCCTGTGTCCTCCAAATGCAACAACCTCAATGTATTTGTATTTAAACCAAGGTCAAGACCATCTCCTGGGTGTATAAAAAAATCTTTCTACCTCCAGCTTCCCAATGTTCAAGTCCATCACCTGGCAGTCACCTACCAGCAAGTCTGCCATTTTCTCCAGTACGTTGGACCAGTACAGCCTAAACGTCTGGTCTCCCCAGGAACTGATGAAGTAGACACAGGGCTTCTTGGCCTCAAATGGCAAGTAGTTGTAATTCCTGTGAAAACACGTTAGGTCTGGACATTAGTTGGCAATCAGCATTTTTCAGGCAATTCTAGCTACCCGTTCACGTTTTGTATGTTTTATGTGAAGTGGACAAAACTGTCAAACTATTAATTCCATCCTTAACCTATACTGGGGGACTCATGAGCAATAACCAAGGAACAGGTATGTGGACACAATGGAGAGGTACTACCAGCTACTGCTATCAGACCCAGGGCAAAGCTTAGAAATCATCACCAGAGGGCAGGATTTATCCGGCCAGCCTTCTTCAAGGAAGTAGGTTGTTAACTGAGAGAGGAAAATAGAGGGGGAAACTAACATTTCCCTTTAAAGTCTATATGCTAGGCAATGGGTAAGGATCACTGGAGATAACAGATGTATTTTGTAAGCTGAACTTTCTAGAGAAATGTAGGAGGGTAATAATAGTATTAATGAGGATTAAGGCATGTGTCTCAAACTTCAGTGTTCCCTGGCTTGCCTGCCATCCTTTTACCCATCCATTCATCCATCCACCCATCCATCTATCTATTCATCTATCCCTCCATCCAATTATGTATCCTTGCAAGGCATTAGTGCTAATAATATAGGTGACTCACTTGGCTAAGAAGGGACAAGAGAGATGTCAAAGTAGCTAGAAGGGGAAATGTAGAGCTAAAGAGAATTTGGAGGATGACAGTGGGTATGCTTAAATGTGAATGGGAAAAAAGCAGTTAACAGGATGAGACTGAAGACAGGAAAGAAGGAATGAATTTGTAAATTTTAGTTCCCAAGGAGGAAAGGAATGAGAGTGAAGGCAGTTGGGGTAGGAGAGGTTGTAGTAAAAAGGTGAGGTTCCCTGCCTCATGACAGCTACATTTTTAACTAGGTTCCCCCCCACACACACCTCTGTAATTTTCCCACAAACACCCAGGTCTGTGTGAAAAAATGTGGAAGGAAGGCCAAAGTAAATTTCTAGGAATGCGTGTGGTGGGACAGACAGGTGGCCTTGATAAATATAGACAGTGTTTGAAGTCACATGTTTATGGGGGTGGGGGGAGAGAGAGAGAGAAACAAAGGATGAGGAGGAAGAGGAGGAAGAGGAGGAAGAGGAGGAAGAGGAGGAAGAGGAGGAAGAGGAGGAAGAGAAGGAGAAGTTGTTTCATTTACTTTCCAAAAAGCGAAAGAGAACTTTAGCCTGAAAGAATGCAGGAGTGCTCTTTTTAGCTCTCCAACCCAACTTTCTTTCAGAGATCATGCCCTGTGATCTGTTCTGCAGAAAATAAACCAGCAGGTGTCCACTCAGGAGAGAAGCCAAATAAATTCTTGGCAGAGACTGAGGTTGTTATTATAGCAAGAAAACAAAAAATAAAATAAAAGAGGTTAGAAACAAAAATGCTTTTATCTCTTTTTAAAATTACTCCACTGGGAATCCTGTGACTGAATAAATTCCCTCTCAGTGCTGCGCATTGTTTCCAGGTTTCTCTGGTTTGGATGATTTTGTGGTAATGATGTTCAAGGCCTTTGTCTCTTTGGTTCCCAGGATCCTCCTGGTCTTACTGCGTCTACACGGCCCAGGATGCTGTGGGTTCTCAGGTAAATTACAGTGCAGATGGAGGACAGCAGATGGGAGGGCACCACGTTGCCAGTGAAAGAAAGCACTGCCAGTTTGAACAGTTGCCCTGACACACGACCAGCCTTGTGACTTTGGGCAAGGGTAGGCCTGGAATCCTGAGGATCAAATGATCACCCATGATTAGGTGTCTTGTGCTCCAGTCTCATTCCTGAGCTCCAGCCCAGCACGTAAATGATATGTGAACGCATGCGCTTTGCAAAACTGGGAAGCCCCGAACACACACACACTGGTAGTTTAAGTCCCACGTTAAACCACCCCTTACAAGGTGGTATTTTAATGGAGGCAACAGTCAAATAAATTGTGTGTAGGTGTGGGCACATGTGTGTAAGTACTGTATGCATGTGCATGCATGTTTGTGTGTGTGCCTATATGTAGAGGTCTATTATAGACATAGGCCCCTTCAATTCAGCTGCTGCTACCCTAGCTTGCCATTATGTGGACAGAACCTCAATACAGTGACTGCCAAATACTGAGAAAGCCCCTAAAATACTAGCATGACTTATTTTGGTCTCCTCGAACCAGCTGGCCAGCACTGATACAAGGTGCACTCAGGGGTGCCTGGAGACCTCTCACGTCTGCCCTGGCCCTTCCCACAACATACCCCCTGGCACTGTCATCAATGGTCAATGACAGGTTAACCCTACAAGGTGGGGGAGGTTCTCGGCGCCCAGCCCCAGTGAAAGGATGCAGAGTACTTCGGAGGAGTCTCAGAGAAGGGCTTCAGCTCCTGTTACAGGATCCACCACTGAAGTTCTCAGTTTTAAAAATAGACAGAGAAGCTGTTAAAGGACTGGGGAATTTGGGGTTCTTTTGGGGGTGTGTAAAGGAGGATAGATAGCCAAGTGTGGCTGTGTGGAAGCCAGAAAAGGCCCCAAAGAAGACGGGCCATGGGAAAGGGTAAGGTGGTGACTGGGAGGGGAGTGGTCCAGGAGAGGGACAGGACTCAGAAAACGTGGGGTATGCTCAGAAACAAGAGGACACAGCTGAGATTATTTTCACTTACTCGTTCCTACTTTGTCCCAAATGCTCTCTCTCCATCCCTTAAGCCCCTTCTCATCCTTTAGGGTGTCACTTTTTCTGTGACCTTTCCCAACTCATCACCTCCTCCCACGGCAGAGTTGGTCTCCCCCTCCCCTCTCTCTGCTTCCAGAGCACCCTGTGCCCAACCCACTTATAGCAAGGCCTTGACTTGTTCAGAAACAGTTCTGAGCTACTGTGCGCCAGGCACAGAGATGTGCAGAGGCACAGGAATGACACAGGCCCTGCCCTCAGAGTGCTCCCAGTCGAACAGAGAGACAGACAGTGAACACGTCTCCCTGCAGTGGGATTGGCACTTGGTGGAGGGGACTATAAAGTCCAAAACAGACATGAGATTCAGGAAAGAGAACTTGATCTTCCTCTTGAAGGTTGCTGGGAGCCAGCAGTTCTGAGGAGGGGATCTGCTGCCTGGCAAAGGGAAGGGCAGGTTTAAGAGGACCAGAAGCACAGTGAGGGCCACTGTACAGCTGGAGGGAAGGCGGAGTTGGGGACGGGTGGCTGGAGATGAAGGTAGAAAAGTAGATGGGGATAGAGAAACCATGGCCTCTGAAATTAATCCTGGAAACCACCGGAAGCCAAAGGATGGTGTCAGTTAGGGGAGTCACTGGTTCAGGTAGACAGTTTGGTTAAATTCCTGAAGAGCATCCAAGGCAGGTAAAAGGTTTTTAAAATAATCCAGATGACAGTGCCGACTGCCAGAGTGAAAGAAATGGCAACCGATCTGAGCAATACTGAAGAGAATCAGCTGGACTTTATCTGTGGTCGGACGTGGGCAGGAAGGGAAAGAGCAACTGACAGCTGTGCGGCCAGAAGGGCTCCAGGGACAGCAGGGTCAGTCTAGGAGCCGGGAACGGCGGGGAGAGAAGCCACGTTGTCTGGGCCGGCAATGAGCCCCGGAATGATGCCTGGGATCCCCAAGGGGAGGGGTTGGGGAAAGAGGGTGTGAGCCCGTGTCTTCCTAACAGCGGTCAGTAAGCCATGGGTCCATGCCCAGAGCGAGAGGCTAGACGGAGAAGAGCAGAGAGAGAACAGCACGGGTGGGGTGGGTCCAATCTCCTGGCACGTTCGTGACAAGCGCAACGTTCTCTGATGAGAATCCGTGCAGACAGTGACGTTTTTATTCAAAGCACGAGGCTCAGACACAGAGGACCGCAGGGTTTCTCCTAAGTCCCCTGGTTGGTGCTTGAACCCCCTTCTTAAAACAGAATTCTATCCTTTTACTTCTCTTAGCAAGCTGAAATTTTACATGGATTCAAGGTCAGTGAGGATACATGCAGGGGCCCCAGCTGTTTTCTGAAATAGTCTTTTCTGGCAGCTAGCAATTGCTTTTTGTTTGGATTTTTTTTTTAGTTCTTCAGCTGGACTGGGGCAAAATAAAATAAGAAATGATGTATTTAATAATGCCAGTAAATTGAGTTTACATAATAGCACAGAACTCAGATGAATATACTCACTGTTAATAGGATTTGGGTTCAAATATTAAATTCTGACCTTCCCACCTGATCATGCAGCGTAGTTATAGAACAGAGGGAGCTGCAGACCTGGTCACACTAACCACCACCACTGCTCTGCCCTGGCAGGGGCTGCAGGTGTGTCGTTTGGAGAGCTGTTCACATGTAACTGAGGATTCAGTAGAGCGGCACTTACCATGTTGCCCGAATGTATGTTTACTCCCATAACCGAAATAAAAAGTTATAAGGCTTCTGGTTTTAGGAAAGAACTGAAACTAACACTGCCAGAAACTGCTGAGACTCCCACCATCAGAAACTGTTGCATCTGCTGTGCCTCCTACCTGTTCCCTTCAGTCACAAGGGGCTTCTCTGGGCGAGTGGTTGAGACCAGAGGGATGGCCGCCTCGTGGGCTGCACCCTTTTCTCCTTCCTGCAGCAGCGGAAAGGTGTCTTCTTCAGCTGATTCTGCTGACTTCTTCTTACTCCCGTGATGGGACCCTCCATCAATCAGGTTCCCAAAATTACCTGCAGAGGCAATAGCAAGGGGAGAGGGGCCAGGGGTCAGTCAGCAAGCAGAACCGGGCTACTTGACATAAGGGACCCAAGTTCATGTCTTCCCAGGGCACAGAAATTAGATCTCAGGATGCAGGTGGGAAGAGCTTGGTCAGACCAAAAAATAAGATTGACAATGACAATGAGCCATCACCTACATCCATGCTATGTTCTCATTTGTAAAAAAAACAAAACAAAACTTAAGTTACAAATTAATTGGATTCCATCTCCCTTTCTTTCTTTGAAGCAGAGCTTCCCAAATGTGAATCGAGACCTTCTCTGATGGAATGCCCTTTCTTGGAATGGTTTTCCCAGACGTGCATCAGCCCAGGAAGATTGCAGGAGTTACGATAACAGCTTCTACTACGTGCATGCCCTTTGCCTGCACTGACTCACCGAACCCTTGCAACAGCTCAATGAGAAGTTATCATCATTCCTGTTTTACAGATGAAGAAACTGAGACCCAGAGAAATTAAGTGAGCCTCGGATAACGGAGGATTACTAACCCAAATCTGTCTGAATCCAAACTATACTCTTCATATATATTTTTAAAGATTTTATTTATTCTTAGAGTGGGGAAGAGAGAGAGAGAAACATCAATGTGTGGTTGCCTCTTGTGCGCCCCCTACTAGGAACCTGGCCGGCAACCCAGGCATGGCCCTGACTGGGAATCGAACTGGCGACTCTTTGATTTGTAGGCTGGCACTCAATCCACTGAGCCACACCAGCCAGGGTTCTTACTATATTTTCTTTTCTTTTTTTTTTAAGTATTTTTTTATTGATTATGGTATTACAGTCTTTCCAATTTTTCCCCCTTTATCTCCCCTCTACCCTGCCCCCCCAACCCTCCAGCATTCCCCCCACCTTAGTTCATGTCCATGGGTTGTATGTGTAAGTTCTTTGAGTCCTCTGTTTGCTATGCCATTTTTCATCTCTCCCTGTCTACTTTATGGTGACTAATTATGCTTTTTCTTCTCTGTACCTTCCCCTCCTATTCCCTCCTTCCCTCTCCCCACTGAAATCCCTCCGTGTGATGTCCATTTCTCCGATTCTGTTCCTGTTCTGGTTGTTTGCTTAGTTTTTGTTTTCATTGTTTTTCTTTTCTTTTAGGTTCATTTGTTGATAGTTATGAGTTTATTGTCATTTTACTGTTCATAGTTTTTATCTTCTTTTTCTTAGATAAGTCCCTTTAACATGTCATATAATAATGGCTTGGTGATGATGAACTTCTTGAACTTGACCTTATCTGGGAAGCACTTTATCTGCCTTTCCATTTTAAATGAAAGCTTTGCTGGATAGAGCAATCTTGGATGTAGGTCCTTGCTTTTCACGATTTCAAATACTTCTTTCCAGCCTCTTCATACCTGTAAGGTTTCTTTTGAGAAATCTGCTAAAAGTCTAATGGGAACACCTTTGTAGGTAACTGTCTCCATTTCTCTGGCTTCTTTTAGCATTCTCTCCTTAATTTTAGTCTTGGGTAACTTAATGATGATGTGCCTTGGTGTGTTCCTCTTTGGGTCCAACTTCTTTGGGACTCTCCAGGCTTCCTGGACTTCCTAGAAGTCTATTTCCTTTGCCAGATTGGGGAAGTTTTCCTTCATTATTTGTTCAAATAAGTTTTCAATGTCTTGCTGCTGTTCTTCTCCTTCTGGCACCCCTACATTCTGATATTGGAACGTTTCAGGTTGCCCCAAAGGCTTGCAAGAGTCCCTTCACTTTTTCAAATTCTTGTTTCTTCATTTTCTTCTGGATGGATGTTTATTTTTTCTTCTTGTTCCAAATCATTGCTTTGAGCCCTGGTTTCCTTCTTGTCACTGTTGGGTCCCTGAACATTCTGCTTTATTTCACTTTGGGTCTCCTTCATTTGTTTTTTTCATTTTTCGACCGAGCTCAATCAGATCTGTGAGCATTTTGATTACCAGGGCTTTAAATTCTCCATCGGATAGGTTGGTGATCTCCTCCTCGCTTAGTTCTCTTTCTGAGACTTTGCTGTGTTCTTTCATCTGGGCCATATTTCTTTGTCTTGGCCCAGCTGATATGTTGTCAGGGGGCGGGGCCTTAGGTGTTCACCAGGCAGGGCAACTCTCCTGGTGCTGCCTGTGGGGGAGGGGCCAGGGAGGGGACAATGCTGCTCCCCTGCATGTCCCTCGTGCTCTTTCCGTGGGACTCTCATGTGAGACTGGGAGTGTCCCCCACTGTGGCAACCCCAGCCGGAGCCCACAGTCAGTTCTGAGTCTCAGTTTTCCCTTTAAGCCAGCCCCTCCCGTGCTGCTCAGGCCTCGGCAGCCAGCCCTGCCCCTCAGGCACTGTCCCTTCGGTTTTTCTGAGTCTGCTCTTGTGGTCCATGCCTTACCCATCTGGTTGATCTGGTTGATTTTTCCTTTAATTCCTTGGTTGTCAGAGTTCCATGCAGTTTAATTTTCTGGTGCTTTTGGCTGTTTATTGATTTTTGATTGGTTGTTATCCTCCTTTTGGTTGTGCAAGGAAGTGAAGGGTTTCTACCTACACCTCCATCTCGGCCGGAGCTCAGTATATTTTCTAAAGTATGAAAATAAATCTATCCCTTGTGTAGAGTGGGAAGGAATAATTCATTGTTTTCTGAGCGCTATCAATTGCAGGTAAGGCCCTTGTTCACTTACTTGAGAAACGGTTGCCGAGCCTAGGCCAGGGCCAGGCGTTATGCTGGCCTGCACTTACCAACGGAAACTTCGAAGCTAATGGGTTTATCTCCAATCTTCCGGTCAATCATGGTAGCTTCAAAAAATGCTCCAAAGAGTAAAAATTCCTCATACTTTTCTGGTACAATCTACAGAAAGAGAAAATGTGTATAAGACAGGCCTGCGGGTCGTGTGCGTGTGTTTTGCTCACCAAGAGGCCGAGGCGAACCTGGTACAGAGTCGTTTACAGGCATTCACAGCTCAGTGTCAGCCTGAAAGGGCACATAGGTCCCTCACTGGTCAGACAAGCAGGAACCAGGACCTGTAAATCGCACCCTCGGAATTCAGCCATTCACCTAGAATGATGTAGTCTCAGCCTTCGGAGCTCCTACCTACCTTACAATAAAAAATCTCTTTTTTGACATTTATATTTTTAATGTTTCAATTACGGTTGACATTCAATATTATTTTATATTAGTTTCAGGTGTACAGCACAGTGATTAGACATTTATATAATATACAAAGGTGTCCCCCCGACCAGTCTAGTACCCAACTGGCACCGCACACAGTTATTACGATATTAGTGACTATATTTCCTGAGCTGCAGTTTACACCCCATGACTGTTCTGTAACTGCCACTTTGTACTTCTTAATCCCTTCACCGTTTTCACCCAGCCTTCCCCCCACTTCCTCTCTGGAAACAACCAGTTTGTTCTCTGTATCTGTGAGCGTGTTTCAGTTTTGCTGGTTTCTTTATTTTGTTCTTTGGATTCCACATAAAAGTGAAATCATATGGTATTTGTCTTTGTCTTTCTCTGTCTAACTTATTCTACTTAGCATGATACCCTCTAGGCCCACCCATGTTGTCACAGATAGTAATATTTCATTCCTTTTTATAACCAAGTCATATTCCATTGCATACATGACCACATCTTCTTTGCCCATCATCTACCAATGGGCATGCTTTCGCCTTCAAAGGATAAGCTTGGCGTGTGTGTCTTTCTAAGACGCTGTTCTGAAACAGAGGCATGGAGTCACCTTCTGGAGGGCAGGCATGTAGAAAACAGAACACCAAACATGAGATACTCAGAGTCACAGGATTGAACCCTTACATCTGAGCATAGTTTTATGGATTATACAGGAGGGTCACATGCATCATATGTGTTCCTCTTAACAGCCTTGGGAGGTCAAAATTTGGACCACTCCCATTGCACAGATAAGGAAACTGGAGCACTAAAGCTTGAGGTTGAGTTAGTAACTGTCCCAAGTATTCTGACCAAAGACCCAGTCCTCTTTGAATTCTAACGCGTGTTAACTCAATGTCTTGGTGCTTGACTCAAAGTCAGACTTGACTCCCAGAAATGACACAAGCCCAGATAAAAGGGATAGAGGCTTAGGCACTTTCACACGTATTGGCCAGTCAGGTACGCTCAGGGTGGGCATATGTACTGTGGTCGCTGCTGTGAGGGGTCCAGGTCCCAGAGGCACCACAATGTAAATCGCTTTTACATTGAAAAGGGCCTCAGAATTCATCTGTTCCAACCTCCACCTTTCACCTGAATAAACTAGAGCTCAGACAGAGCCAGGGGCTTGCCAAGATCACACAGCAGGTTCAAGACAGCCTACATTCTGAAAGACTGGGCTGTGGTGGGTGTGAACCTCAAAATAAAAAGCCAAAGTGAGAGGCAACAAGCGCTTATTTGAGATCCAAAAGAATTGCAGTTTTGGGAAGTCTCATTCAGGCAGAAACCCAAATAGTGTTCCAGTTATAGGGTGGAGGCCAAGGGTTTTTAGGACAAAGGGAAGGGAAATAATTACATACACAGAAGGAAGGAGCCTCTATTGCGGTGAAAAACCTAAGTTACTGTCTAGCTGTACATGCTGGTTACCGAGTCTAAAGGATGCCTATCATTTCCAATCCTTGTGATGAAAAGGTCTGCTTTCCTGTTAGCTCTACAAACACTTGTTCAGAAGACAGTGCTGCCCTGGCCCAGTCCAAAGGTTATTTTGCCCAGTTCAAACTTTCCTAAGGTTCAGGAAAGGAATAAGACATAGGAAGCCATTCCCCTGGCTCCATTTTAAAATGGCGCCACTCACGCCAACATTGCACACAGGTCACAAGACAGGAGCCCTCCCAAGATAATACACAACTATTTACAAGTGACTCCTGTTGACATTGAACAGGCTGGAACATGGCGACACAGCATCACATTCTGAGCAACGAGGCTGAATGCGCTGGAAGCCCACGGTCTGTGCTTCCTGGCTTTGGGGCTGGATTCATTATATTCCATGGAAAAAGCAATAAGATTCCTCTAAGGATTAAAGCTATTGAGGCCCCAGAGGTTAAGGGCCCCGTTCAGTCAAGAGCCACAAACCCTGACACTCAGAGAGCCAGAGGGTTTCCACACCCGCAGGTCAAGGTCACCCCTTCCTTCCCACAGGAGCCTCCTGTGCTCATGGCATCAGCAGGAAATGTCTCTGTTGACCAGAAAACACCGGACAAGGTGGGGACCCAGTGCAGGCCTTAGTCACAGAGACACACGCCCCTCCCACCTGCTGCCACTGTACCCACTGGCTATAAACTGGCCACTTATCTCACCTGCCCCAGGCCAGGTTTACTCTCTGGGAGGAGGGTAAAAATTACTCAGAGACCTGAAAGGAATGTAGGCTCTGCGGCCCGGAAGGGTGACAGCAGGCCCCATAGCCCGAAGAACCCTCTGCAAACCCCAACTCCGCTGCTTCCCAGCGGGTGGGCCCCGGGCAATGTGAGAGTGTCATCTTGGAAGTCGAGCAGCTCCAGCCAGGCCTCCCAATGACTGCAGCCCCTACCAACATTTTTTTTTAAAGATTTTATTTACTTATTTTTAGAGAGAAGGGCAAGGAGAGAGAAACATCAATTGGCTGCCTCTTGCACGCCCCCTCCTGGGGACCTGGCCTGCAACCCAGACATGTGCTCTACCTGGGAATCGAACCGGTGACCTTTTGGTTCATGGGCCAGCACCCAACCCACTGAGCCACAGCAGCCAGGTCCCTACCAACATTTTTATTGAAACCTCATAGAGATTCTGAACCAGAACGACCAAGCTAAATTATTCCCAAATTCCTCACCACAAGGAAAATAAATGTGTGTTGTTATAAACTGCTAAATATTGGGGTGATTTGCAAAAATTGGGGTCACACTGACCCCAAACATGAATCCAAGATGAGGAGAGGAGGGAGGAGAGAGAAGGGTTGAATGATGCCTGAATTTCCCTTATTACCTTCTACACAGTAGCGGACATGGCCCACGCTGGCCTGGAAGAAAAATGCACACCTTACTCTACACAAATTCCCAGCCACTCTTGCTTTCTGCTAGAATTTACTTTTTCAGATGACCTCAGCAAAATATCTTAGGGATACTGACTTGGGCTAAGAAAATCTTCTGCTGGCCCCTTTCCATTTGGCAATCCCTATTCAGAAAAGAATGGCCAGTCCTGACAGCAAAAGAGTTTGACCCAAGGTCATATACAGGGGATATTAGCTTGGGTGGCTACTAAACTGCCCACAATTTCTGGCAAAGTCCAAAAAGTCCAGTTTCCAAAGTTGACATATTCTCTGAAGAAATACACATAAACACAATCACATCAAGGCCATGTCAGTTTTAACAACAAACTGACAGTACACATCTTCAGAGAATATCTCCCAACACATAATTTCAGAGGGGAGAGCTGGGGAGGTGGGCAAAACACCCAAACCAAGTCACAAACGAGGGAGTGGAGAGCTCCGACTGCTGCCCCCTGGTGGTGGGAGCAAACCATAGCAACATCGGTAGCAACAGCAGCAAATGCGTTGCCTGCTTATGTATATGTGCTGAGAACCCTGCCAACCATTTTACAGGCGTTCCCTCACTTACCCCAGGAGATGCCTATCACAGAGGGACTACTACTACCCCATTTTTCTGATGAGTAAACTGAAACACAAGGAAGTTTATTAGTATCGGAGCCATGAATAGAAGCAACCCCCAAGATTTCCAGCCACGTGCTCTAACCTCTCCCCACACTGTTTCTTAAGATTCGTTAGATCCCAGGAGTAAAAATAAGTGGACCCTCCAAGGCTAAGGTGACCCACACTACAATCCATCAGTCTGTCTAGTCTTTCCTAGAATGGGCAGGTCTGGGAGGCCAGCCATCACCTCCCTTCCCCACCTGAAATGTCTGTCTGGTTGACCTGAGATACACGCTCTCCGAGGCAGAATCATCTAGTCTGAGAGCTGGAACCCACCCTCCCCTCCTGCTAGCCAAACACAGAGTTCTCCCATTTGCTTAAACCACACAGTGCTGTTGCTAAACTAAACAGTTGAGAGGTTATTCACACTTTGTGTTCACCTTGGAGCCCAGATCTCTTTCCCATAACAGAACCAGGCTGGAAAATGCTAATGTGCTTGACCCTGAGTGATAAGCAAGATAAGCATTCCCTGAGTTGTGATTTCCCCACGGGCTTGGGGCAGAGGAATAGGTTTCTCAGTCTCCTGTGTCCCAGCTTGTCGCCCACTCTTCCTCCTCTTCATCCTCCCTCCCACATCACCTCGCTTCCAGAGCATGATAGCAAAGCTAAAACAAAACTGGGCCACAGATGTAGTTCAGTCGATCACCCCACCACCCACTCCCACCAGCTCCTCCAGAGAACTTCTATTTCTCCTTTACTTTGGTTTCTATGGGAATTGTGTTTGGGGGCACGCTGAAGGGATTTATCAGCAGCAGATGGCTGTGACGTGTGCAGGAAGAGGCAGAGGGTCTGTCCCAGAAAATGGGGCTGAGCCAACCCACGTTTGCAGGAGGAGTGAGACCACCACAGGCCTCTGGGAACCTGCAGCAGGTGCCGCTCCACTTTGGGCTCCCCTCACAGCTGCGTGCGGTGAAGCCCACACCGACTTACCTCTGGGGGTGCATCAAAAGGTTCCACCTCGACATCGGTTGAGTTGGTTTTGTCTGAAGCCTGCTGGGGTTTTGCATCGTCGGTTTTGTCACCCTTGTCCTTACTTGGCCCTTTGGAAGATTTTGAGTCTTTGTCCTTTGAGGACAGCTTGAGACCCTTGAGTGCTTTGGAAAATTTAGACTCCTGTGCCCCTCCCGAAAGGATTTCCACAGCAATTTCTACCAAAATTCGGCCCCTGAATGACACGCCTTCTCCAAAGCCTTCATTCAGTTCCTGGTAGTCGCCCATCAGGCTGTGGTTCCTGGGTGAGCCGTACAGGTTGATCCAGGCAGGCCCGAAGGTAGGTAGGAAGCCTAGAAAGACCCCAGACTTTAGTCGCCTGCTTGTGCTTACAATTTGATTATGTTTTGCTTTATGAAAGTTGGGCACATTCACTTAGAAACATAGAATATACAGATAAGACTGAAAGAATATCTGTATCACCAACAGACAACCATAATATCATTTTGCTGTATTTCTCTCTAGTCTTTCTTCCATGCAAATGTTTACCCTTGATCACAGTTGAAATAATATCATAAATGTCGATATGCATCCTTGTCTGTTCATTCAGTCATCAAATGTTTACTGACCCTCACTGTGTACGAGGCACCGTGCTAGACCCTGAACATAGAGCTCAGTGGAGAACAAAGCAGATACAAACATTAAACAAATACTGACGTTAGAGACACTATGAAAGAGATATCCCTGGTGCTGCAAGAACAAATAACAGGCTGATGTAGCATGGAGAGGAGTTAGGCAGAGAGAGAAAGGAGAGAAAAGAGAGATTTCTAGGCAGAGGGAACAGCATATGCCCCTGGAAAGGAGCTCGGAGACAGAAGAAGCTAAAAGAGAGAGCCACAGTGGCTGGGTGTGAGAGACGATTTGGAGAAATGAACGGGTCTGAAGGCCTTGACGAAGTCCTTATCCTAGAAATCACAGGAGTGTTAGAGGGTCTTAAGGAAAGATAGAACAGGATCAGATGTGTGTCTTAAGGTCAGTCTGGCTGCTGCATGAATGGGTATATGAAAGGGTGTGGGCAAACTGACTTGGGGACTACATCATCACCAAAATTGAAGACATTGGTGGCTCCTGGGGTGACAGTAGTGGAGACTGAGAGAAGGAAATGTTCCATGATCCGTTCTAAATGTAAAACTGAAGAGACCTCATGATTGTAATTTACTATTAGCATAAGTATTCTCCTTTCTTAATACACAGTGTCTGGGGAAAATATACAGTATCTATGCAAACATCTCCTTGGCAACAAAATGTTCCATTTTTCCAGGCAGGTTTGATAACTTCCTTATGCCTCTATTTCCCCATCTGTGAAATGAAGATGCTAATGGTACTTACCTCACCTATCAGGATTAAAGGGGATAATATCTACTAAGTGCTTCACGCAGGCCCTTAGGAAGAGCTGAAGAATATCAGCCATTACTCTCAGTTAAATACCCTATCATAATTTGCTTAACAAGTCCCCCACTGTTGACAAGTAAATATTTCCATGTGTTATCAATAGTTTTGTACCCAAATGTTTCCTTAGCCAGCCCCCGCAGCCCCAGGGTCTAAAGTAAGTCCTTCTGTTGAGTCAGATGTCAGAAGCAGAGGTATTGTGTTAAAAAGAGCAGAAAGATTTTATGGCCCCTGGTGTCTACTTTTTAAACACTCTCATACATCTCCCTGCACGCCATTAAGATGTTCCTGGAAAGCTGTGGGTAAAACACGTCCACGTCTAGTTGAGAAATCCTGTGGGCAGGCAGAGTGTCCTTTCTGTATCAAGCAATCCTGTGCAGACCCTTCCGTAGTATGAAGAGTTAAGCAATAGATATTTATTGAGGCCTCCCAATGGTGCCACTCTGTGAGGGGCACGAAAATGCAATCTTGATCACTGCTTATGCCAGGCCTTCTGTATGTATGTGTATATGTATACACACACGCACAAATATATACATCAGTTAGCACAAATTTGTGGTGCAGAGAAGGATTGCCTTGGATTTAAAGGAAGGGGGCAGTTGTTGGGATATTTAGAGAGTCATAACCTACTGATTTAGGTTTTGTGAAGAAAGACTTTTGTCCTGCGTGAAAGCCTTTTCTGCTATTCCCTCCTGAGCCCTCTGAGTGTACCATAAGTAGCATCTCCCTGCACTACTCATGCTCCCTGCTCCCATGAGTAAGTTAGGGGCACACTTTTGGGGGATCATTTAAACATGTAAAAACCATTTTTAACTTATGAGCCATGCAAAAATATGTGGCAGGCCAGATGTGGCTCATGATCCACAGTTTGCCCACCTCCACTCTACCCCAAACACTTAGATTTCTGAAGAAATCTAAGGCCCAGAAAGAGGGAGTGACAGCCTCAAGGACACACACAGGGGGTGTGCTCATGGAAGACCTGGGGTGGGGACCCAGCCTCCTGGCTCCCAGAATCTGGATCCATCCACTGCCCTGAACCAACCCAAACCAGAGATCACACAGAACATGGAAGGCGCCTAACACAGTGCCTGCTCCAAGCCTCTCATTTTAAGGATGAGGGCTCCAAATCAATCATTCCGAGGCCTTATGTCCAAATGAGACATGTGAGGCTTTACCTTTATCTCCATCCTGTTCATTGGAGATTTTCTTCAGGTCTACGAAGTGGGTTGCCAGCGCTACATCATTCATACTGCCTTCATCCCACACCTGGATTTTCACCCTCCGACACAAGGGAGGGAACATCTCCTTGAAGATCACCTGTTCGTGCCACACGGGATCCGCACAGTTCTTCTGCACCGTGGTTCGCCCCTAAAAACAAAGCCAGGAGGATGCGAAATGAATCAGGCCCTTGACTGACCCAAGAAAACTCATCAAATCCACTAGGAGTATAAAGTGAGTTGTTTAAAACAATGCACCTTCTTCCACCTGCCACCTGTGAAAATCAGTCACACACAGCGCACGTTACTGATGTCCTGCTCTGTGCCAGATGCCATGCCAGGCATCGGGGGGCAAAGGTGAGCATGTCTTGGGTTCTGCCCTCTGGAAGTTCTCATCATCACACTGGGATGAGGGTGAAACTCACACCTGTGTTATGAACAGTTGTTCTACACACCTCCAGGAAGGCAGCAGATTAGAGTTAGACCCTGAGTTCGTGTTCTATAAAAGTAGGAATCTGTGCAAATCACTTCCCCAGTCTGGACCTCACATTCCTCATCATAAAATAGAGGCGATGCCCTATATGACCACCAAGGCAGTCCAAGTCAAAAATACTCCAGGGTTCACCCTGCCCAGTGGAGGGACCAGGGTAGACATATGTTTAAGGGCAGAGACAATATGTGTCAGCTGAAGCCTCAAAGCCCAGCCAGCCAGGACTAAGCCCCAGCCATGTGCCCAGGCTCTGGTATTTTCAATGGCTCTTGAACAGAGAATAGCTGGGAACAGGGATGCTCAGGCTCACCAGGACAAAAACTACCTGGGCAAACTGTGGAGCAGCCTGGGAGGAGGGTGGTAATTCTGCAGGGCCTGGGGACTGGGGACTGGGTAAGGCCTGTGTCCTAAACCATGGTCTCCCGTGGTTCCTCTCTATGATCTCCAGGACACAGTGAGTGAGTAACCCATTCCTTCTTTCTTTCTTGCCATGTGACTCCGTGCCTCTCTGTGGCTAGCTTTGTTTCTCCAGGTACTTCCTAAGTTTCATCTGACTAGAAATGTCCTGGGCAAAGAGCAGGGTTCCAGCCCAGGCCTATCACTGTTAGTGACAATAGTTCCTCACCATGTGCCCAGCAAAGGAGACCTCCACGAAGGGATCCACGAGGTCCTTACTGTCGCCCACAAATGCTTTGGTGACATTCGCCATGATGCTGGAGTTCATTTTGGGCAACCCTTCTGCTCTATAGAGCCTCACGTAGAATCTGGCCCAGGGTCTCTCTGATGGAAACCCTTGAGGGATCAAAAGGTTCCTTAGAGGGGGACAAAAAAAAAAAAATTAAAAGGCGCTCTCACGTGAGAGAATAGAGAGAAAAGCTAGAATCAATTTGGAAGATAAAGGACTCTGTTACATGATAAAAATCTGAAAAGATTAGGATCTGTTGCTAAAATGAGTCTTCTTCCTACTTTAATGACAGCGGAGGGTATGATTAGAGTGAACGGAAACTCATTTACGTCCCACAATAATAGAATAAACACTGCCGCCCACACTGCACCTTAGAAGAGGTTCACTGTCTTCCCATTTTACAAACCAGTGTTTGAAACTGTAACTCTTTCAAAGGAAAATCAGCTAAATTCAAATAAATCAGATAAGCTCAGCCATAGCTTGTCTAGTATGGGTGATTATAGGAAGACAGGATTTTCTCATCTTAGAAGCCGATTGCCCAATGGATAGTTACGCCTTCGATAAGACACAGCTTGGTGCCTCCGATAGAGCAGAATCCCAGGCGGACAAGCCAAACACCTGGCCATTCTCATGTACCCGCAAAGAAAGGGGGGCAGGAATAGAGACGTGAAGATTGGGACACATCATTTCCATTGCAGAGTCCTGGAGGCATCTGTCTCACTTTTCTATTTGCTCCTCAGCATCGGAGGTTTTCGGGTTGATCTTTAAGATGTCGCCCTTCCCGATCACGCTGATGTCACACTTCAGGTACCCCTTCGTGCCAGTCCTGATGTCACCAGGGTCTGTGAGCAGGGCCCACTTGTCACAGAACTGATGACCTGTAAAAGTGTCCTGACAGCTCAGATGTCCTGCACAGATGGACCCAATAGCTCCACCCAGGTCTCCCCCCTCCCACACCCAAGGTCCCCCACACTCCACTGAGGGAGTAGCTCATCTGGGTTATTTCCAAGTCTCATGGTGCCTGTCTCCCCCACTTTCCCTCCTCTCCTTTACTTCCCATGCTGTTCTCCACCTTTTTCTGCGATGAGCTTTCATCCTGGTCGAAATCCCCTAGGCAGCAGTCTAGCTTTGATGGGATAGGAGGACATTAATGGAGCATAGAAGTCACGTATTATTTCACAGGCTATAAATATGGCTCATGGATTTTGTTTGTTTGTTTGTTTTGGCTTATACTGTGTGTCCAAACATCAAATCTCATACAAAAATCTACACTTCTGGCTTATCCAAAAGAAGAAATTATTAGACTAGGCAATATAGACAGCAGATGGTAAAGGAGCTGAGTAGATGCTAATCCCAATTGAATTAGAGCTACTTCAAACTCACGTGATCTGAACCCTTGGTCACGTGATTTTGAATCACAATTGAAGAGAAGAGGACTTTCGTGAGAATATCTATATTTGTTGTCGGCTTTATTACTTATTAGATCTTGACCTCAGACAAATTACCTAACTTCTCTGAGTTTCATTTCTTACAAATCAGGGATAATAATGATTATTATAACAGATCTTTATGTGGCATGTAATATCCACAGTCATTATTCTCTGCTGGGTCCCACACTAAGCACTTTATGTATATTTACTAACTTAATCCCCCCAAAACCCTGTGAGGAAAGTGCTGTTTTATCCCCATCTTTTAAGAGGGGGAAACTGAGGCACAGAGAAATCAAGTCACTTGCCCAAGGGTGCACAACTAGGAAAGAGCAGAGGAGAATTTGAACCCTGACAATCTGGCTCCAGAGTCCATATTCTTAACTTCTATACTTTCTTGTCTTTCTTGATGATGTCTCACAGCACTAAATTAGACAGAATTTGTGACAATGAAAAAAACTGTTCAGAAGTATGGAAATATAAGACAATTTTACCATTGGCTCTTAAACTGAGGGAAAAAGCCATGTCTTTAGCCGACTTCCTATAACCGGTGCCCAGTGTTGCAGAACAGATGGCTGAATGGGTGAGCAAACCACTAGGCTGACCCCCGGGTGGGGGTAAGAGAGATTCTGGGAGGCCATGCTTTCTTACCAGGTTGGTTGTACACAGTGCCCAGGTCCACTTTGAAGGTGCCAATCAGTATGCTTCCAATCAGCTTGTGGTGAAAAACCTGAGGCGAGATGGAGCAGTGAGTCCAGCAGAAGTACGTTTCTTTCTGAGGATGAGCTTGTGAAATGGATCTCTGACCCTTCAAAGTGCATGCTAGGTCTTGAGTCTGGTCTGGCCTTCACTCTCCTCTAAAGCACAGTGACAACTGGTCACCAAAACTCAGAGCTGTAAAGGACGTCCAGGAGCGCCTCTTACTCCCAGCAGGTTTTCAGCTAATCCTCTGTTGAAGGGCACCAAACAAATCCCACTGTCTAAAAGGATTCTTATAAAATAAAAATTAACTTTTGTGCAGCCAACCCTTAAACACCCACCTTTACCTGTTGAAACTTTACCCATCCTTCAATGCCTAGAGCAAATGTTGCCTCCTCCAAACAGCCCTCCCTGATCCCCCACAGCTAAAAGTATTCCCTTTCTCCCCTAAACTCCCACAATATTTTGCTCACAACTTCCTCAGACAATTCATCACATATTGCCTGGAGAAGTTTTGGACATGTACAAGAGTCAGAACAAGGGAGATGTCCATCCTCAATATTTTGTCTAATCAGAAGACAGCAGAGTGTCTGGCTGGTTACAGCAGTATATTTTGATGCTAATGCTAAACATGAGTTAAGTTCTAAAGGAAGGTATCAGAGCTGGCCCTGGATTCAGAAACAACATTGTGAGACGCTGCTAAAGAATCAGGAGGAGTTTAACCTTTAACCCAGAAAACAGAAAGGTGGGGATGTGGAGGAAGGGCAACGGTAACTTAAACGTCTTAAATCTTGAAAATACTTCCATCTAGAACAGGAGGTAGGTTTCCAGCGTGGCTCCTGAGCAGCAGGAAGAGAGATTTCAGCTCACCATAAGGACAATTGTTAGAACTTCTCAGCAATGGAATGGGCTTTCTGAGAAGTAGTGACCACCCCACCACTGGATATAATCAAGCAGAGCCTGAGAACCTCATGTCATGGAGGTTGTAGATAAGAATTCCTGCACCGACTGGAAGTTAGACTAGGTGATCTCTAAATTTTCTCCTAATCATAAAATCCTATGAGTCCCTTGAACCAAGGACAGTTTCCTACTCTCTTCTACCCACCATATGGCCTTGTCCATAATAGGTGTTCGATAAACGCTGAGTGAACGAATGAATGATTGACCAATCGAATGATGAATGAATGGGAGACTGTTGTAGCTTCCAAACAGCTCCTCTGGTAGAGGCACTAAGAAACAAATTCAACTGACTTCAAGAAATGAAGACGCGACAGCCCTTCCCATCTCCCTGCCCACTCCTTCTCCCTCGCCCGAACTTTGCAAGGGCGTTAGGGAACTGAGGGGAAGCAAGGGCAGCTCGGCCCGAGCCAAGCAGTTATTTAAAGCCACACTCACCAAGCTCAGTCCAGCCCCTCCAGGTTTGCAGTTGCTAATGTGGCTTCCCAAAGGCCCGAGCAACACAAGGCTGACTCAAGCTATTCTCAGGTCGAAGGCCTCTGGCTCCCAGTGGACATGATGGGACATTAGAGCCCCAAACCGATCTTTAAATAACACAGGAAGCCTCCTCAGATCATCCACCTAGGGTGAGCGCCAAGCAACTGGGGTGGGCAAGCATGAGATGAGCAGAACTCTGGGGCACCTGACACACAGAGTGTGGGGGACCCTGCGTCCCTGGGACCACTGTGCAGGGAAGATGGTCTTTGGCACCACCGGGGTCTGCTACAGCGGTCTGTCTGTCCCAGTAACACTGCTTACGGCGCACCCTCCTTTTTCTGCCATGCTGAATTTATTCTGGGCGTGCTGACCTCATGAGCGATACTTTCCTGCCCCCTCTTCTAGATGGAAGTATTTTCAAGATTTAAGACATTTAAGTTACCGTTGTCCTTCCTCCACATCCCCACCTTTCTGTTTTCTGGGTTAAAGGTTAAACTCTTCCTGATTCTTTAGCAGCGTCTCAGACAATGTTGTTTCTGAATCCAGGGCCAGCTCTGATACCTTCCTTTAGAACTTAACTCATCTTTAGCATTAGCATCAAAATATCGTTCATGAACGAGCAGAAAATTTGTATTAAATACTCCCCCACAATGGAAGTTTTCCCTTTAAAATCTTTGGTCTCTGTCCCAAAGGGTCATTTATGGAGACCAAAAGACCCTCTTCTTCTAAGTTAGAGGACCATAGACGGGCACTGCCAGCTTTGATCCTCTGTCTAAAAACCCACTGGCCCCTCAGGGATTCATGACCCTTGTCAATGACACAGTATAAAAGCCTAACTATTAACTGCTTATCTGCAAGCTAGAGAGTCCCTTAGGAGCCTTCTATAAAGCCAGGCTCACAAACAAGTCGTTGCCTGAGCTATGCAATGTAACAAAGTCCTGGGCAATGTCCCAGGACCCAAAATATCTTCTGCACCACTTGTCATCATGCCTGAAATTTAAACGTGAAGGACGTTTGGCTCTTGATGACTTCCCATTCTTCAAGAGTCACATTCTTCAAGGGCCCTTGGGAAAGGTAATGTCATAATTTCCACTATTGCCTAAGCCTCATACAAGATTGACATACATATATACACACATGTAACATAATATTAAAATAAAGATGAGTGAACGATAAAGACAGGCAAGGAAGTCTAAGTTTTACCATCTTCGCAATCCTCATTAGGGTTGGTGTCACTGTTAGAAAAACATTCCCTCACTCTCCACACGTCTTATGTTGGTGTGTAAAGTAGGAATTCTGTCCTTTGAGAACATTCTGGAAGAGAGCCTGTACCCTGCAACCCCACCCCACCCTTTCCAGGCATGAACATTCCCACTACCCTCTCCATGCAAGAAGCAGTGGTTTCTCAAACTGGTGTGACAGATGCGGTCTGTGGCCCACTGACCTCTGCCCCTTTACACTGGTGTGAGCTTGGGAGTGATCCCGTTTGCATCCTCTCTTGTGGACCAGTCCGGCTCCAACGTGAGCATTGCCCTTCCCATTCCTGTCCTCCAGGTGTTGGGCCAACCTAGATAAGACGCCTGACTGGACCAGAAAGCTCTCTCTGTCTCTACTCGTCAGAGGTGATCTGTGGAGGTAGGAATTCACCCGCCAGGGCTGAAGAAGGGTCTATGCAGCCAACTCAGTCCCCCCGTGGGTAGGTCTGGGGTCTACACTCAAAGGCAACTACTGTTAAGAAGCCAAATGGTAACCACTTGCCCCAAATCACATACATCTTCTGATCCTCTGATATGTTTGGTTCCTTCCTACTTCTTTCTTTCCATTTTTCTATGTATTACTAACTTGGAGAGGAATTAATTATCATTAGTATAGATATCACTCTAAGAGAGTAACATTTGCTTCATCAAAAAGATAGAAACCAACTCAAAAAGGCAATCCATTGTCATTTGAAGCATATTTTTCACATTCCCACATTAGTAAGCTACACAATTCAATTCATGACGGCCTGATAGTAGATTACATCTTGCTTCCAACAAGCATAGATTTTCTTGAAAAGATTTTCCTTCCCAAACGCCTTTGTTCTGGTTATTTCAAGTTCTATCCTCATGGTTTCAAACTCACCAGCTTACACTTACCCTCTGGAATCTATTCTCCCCTAAGAAGGCTGAGCTTCCCTAGAAGGTTCCCAATACCTACAATCCCTCCCACCTCCCCCCAGCAATGATATACTTACTGAGATTTTGATGATCTTGTCAAAAAGATGCACTTGGGGCCCAAGGAAGTCAAAGACAAAGTACTGTAAAACATAAAGTTCATTCTGACCACAAATCCCAGCCTTGCATTTAAGATCCCTGTTCCTGGAGTAGATTTCAATCCGGATTGATCTAACCAGTTGCTGTGTGGTCTTCAATGGCATGAATTTATATCATCAATTGATTGGCCATTCCCTATGGAAAGTCATTTAACTTGCTTTCAATTATTTTTCAAATAAAGAAAGAAAGAAAGAAAGAAAGAAAGAAAGAACACCACCAACTGCATCTTCACACAGGATTTATGTGAGTTTTCCTCTAAAACAGACATGAGAAGTGGGGTTGTTGGGCCAGGCTGTGCCTGCATGTAAATATTTAGTAGGCAGCATGAAATTTCTTTCCCAGGGAAAGAATTTTTAATAGCATATGAAAATGGCTATTTCTCCACACCTTTGCTAAGCCTTGGTACCGTCAAATCTTTTACTTATTGATTGACCTACATAGAACGATGGGTGAGAAGAGCATGTCAGGGGGGAACATGTCATATTTTGCCACGTGCAATATGCGTGCATGTTTAGGCACTGCCCACGTGGAATGCACTTCCTTATTTTTCCCTCAAAGATTTGGACGAAGAAGTGTGCACTACACACGGCAAAGTGCAGTAGTCGATAACATTGTAATAGCTGTGCCTGGTGTCAGGTGGGTACTAGACTGGTCGGGGGGACCTCTTTGTAAGTTATACAAATATCTAACCACTATGCTGTACACCTGAAACTAGTATAAAATAATACTGAGTGCCAACTGTAATTGAAAAATAAAAATAAAATAAAATAATGTTTTTTTTTTAAAAGAGAGAGAGAAACATACCTAGAGACAGATAGCTAGTTATTGCTGGGCCTGGGACCAAAGCCGGGTTCTCCTGAAATGCTCCCACCAGGGGCTCAAGGACTAGATATTTCATTATCTGAACTTTATTAAGCACCTTTTAAATGTGAGAGCATATGATATGCAGGTACAGAAAACTGGAGAAGTTTTTTTTTTTTTTTTTTAGTGGGTTTTTTGTTTTGAGAACTGATGGATATTGAGAGAGGTGAAACTGTGAAGTTGTTTCCTTCCTTCCTTCCTTCCTTTCATTCTTTATTTTTTATTTTATATTTTATTTTATTTTAATTTTATTTTAGGTCCAGGATGGAGGAATGACCCAAGGACGTCAGAGATGAACACAGCAGCACTAAGAAAGAGAGAAGGGACCACTAACACACTAATAGCCTGGTTTTAATATCAAAAAAACATCAGGGCAATATCAGGGCAAAACAGAAAAACCACAATGTGAAAACCAAACGGTGTCATCCTGTGTTACAACGAGACCTTCAAAATGGCCGTCCTTAGGTGATGATGAAAGATGACAGCCTAGCCGTTGTCTTCTTTTTTAAGAAAATAGAAAAACGTGTAACATTTTAGGAAGTCTTTCATATACATGTGTTCAAACTTTTTTGAAGTGCAGAATTTCTTTTATGTGCAAAATTCACTTACATGAAATTCTTCACTCCCTAAAATATGAGGTGTTGCGGGTTCCTTTGGACCAATAAATTAGTTTCAATGGTTATTGCCTTCTGCTGAGTTTCTAGTTTCAGACTTAACTGCCTCACACAGGTTCCCAAGACCTCAGAGCCCGCGCACATTTTTCTAGCTGGGAAATACTCCCCAGCCCCTACTAACCAGCTCCTTCAACATCTAATGCACTTGGGGCTTGAAAATTAGGGTCAGAAGCTGTAACAAAGGTTTTTACTTCCACTTCTATGTTTTTATCTGATTTCCAGTCAATTACACGTGGGCCAAAGTTGATGTCATTTAGACCCAGAACTTGTATGCATAAAGCAAATATTAATTATAATAAATGACAAATCTGTAGAGCTTTGCATGAAATCGTTTTCATGCACATTATTTCACATCACATCCATGCCAAAGATGTTACGGAGGTGGTGAGAGGACCAGGAAGGGGACAGCTGCCGCTTTAACTCCTGGGAAATGCTCAGAGGCAGGAGTGACAAAAAGGAAGGGAGTGAACAGCTCTAACGGGATTTGGGTGCTTTCCATGGATTTCATTATCCATGCTCTCCCTGCCTTCCTTTTCCATTACCACTCCCATTGGCAAAGTAATTAGGAGTTTGCTGCATTTTTTTGTAATTCACGGTGTCTAAGGGAGAACAAGCACTCTTGAACGCAGTTAGAGTATAACTTGTTACCTCTTTGGAGGGCAATTTGGAGCTATCAAAATTGTACACGCATGTACTCTTTGTTCCAGTTACGCCATATAAATATCATTACAAGTAGTAGCCAAAGATGGAAAAAAATGTAATACCCATCAATGAGAGGACGACTGGCTTTGTCAATTACAGCACATCAATGCAGTAGGAAACTCTACAGCAAAGAGCAGAAAATGAGACCGAACTGCACACCCCGCTGCAGACTAATCGCCAAGCCCGTTGCTTGGTGAAAACAGCAAGGTCAGGACAGTGTGCGTAGAATGCTCCCATTTGGTTACAACGCCTATTTGTATTGTTCGTGCCTGAAATATCTCCGAACGGACATATAAATGCCTGCTGAGAATGGCTGCCCTGGTGGGGGGTAGGGGGGCTCGGCAATTAAGGATCAGCGATAAGTGGGACACATTTTTTACCAAATATCATTTTACGCTCTTTATATCTTTTACCATTTTTACACTGTGTAATCTTTTTCCTTTCAAAAGAGAATGTCTGTGTGTTTAATATTTAGAAGCTTCCCATCTCTCTTTGATGGTTTCCTTTGCAATTTTTACACTGCTTAGAAAAATACGACTCTTTTACTTTCCCATGCAGCATGCCTGTTTCAAAAGCAATAATTAAATCTCCAGTGTCTCTGTTCTGCAAAAGAATGTATACCCTCTCATTGACCAACATCCAACACATTTTTTTAGTGTAAACCCAGAGCTTATAATGGATAAAGATGCTCTTGCAAGAAATTCGAAAATGGGTCTTACTAAATATATAGTAATGTATTTAAAATTCTCCCACAAGGGGTTCCTATACATTTATTAAAAATGTATAGGAATTTCTTACCTATCCTTTCCCTTATCTTTTCATGCAGCTTTATGGGGCTGTTTGCTAAGGAGGCTCAGAGAGTTTGCCGTGGGCTTCGATGAGTGGCGGGAAGCAGACACGGGAGGCACGGGTTTTCTGTGTGGCTCAGGAATACCAGAGAGTGGCAGTGGGGAGCGTGTGGAGAGGACACTGGTGACCTCCGTGACTTACTTCATTGTAAAATGGGCTGTTGGTTCCTTCCTTCACCGTGCTTTGTTTCTTCTCGTCCCCAATCTCGATGATCACCACCGGGTCGATGTTCTCGCCCACCAGCTGGCGGGCCTCGATGATGGTTATGGCGATCTAAAACACAAGGCACTGCATATGTGCCCGGGACCTGGCTCTTCCTTCACACAGGAAGCACTGCAGGGGGGAGGGGGGAGGGGAAGGGGAGGGGGAGGGGAAGGGTGTGGACAGAGCTCCTAGAAAGAGTCAATTGCTTACTTGATAATTTTGGGATCTGACCTCCCCATCATGGATCTTAGTCATCAGTTTTGATCTATTAAAAGAAAGTTTAACATATATATCTCATCAGGTTAGGGCATATTTTAGATCCATAAGCCTTGATAATATTTCCCTAGGTATTTCTAAGTACTTCTGTTTCTATTCTATCACAAATTCTCTGTACATACGTCACATCTCTGGGAGAGAAAAGTATAAATGGACAAGCAACTCAACTGCTCCTTGACTCAGTTTCCCCAACCTGAAAGCAGAGCTAATAAGAGCACTTAACCACATGAGGTGACTACTAGAATCCAATAACATAGTGCATGGAAACGTTTAATCCAGGACCTGGCAAGGATGAATGTCAACTCTTATTGTGCGCATGATTGTCAGTGCTCTTTATTTTTTATGTTACAGAATCAGAAACTGAAACTCCTCAGCAAGTCAGCGGCGGAGCTGGGTCTCAGTCAGGATGTCCCTTGGCTCCTGTCTGATCCTTTCCATAGGACCACTTTGCCATTTCCATTAGATATAACGATTCTGAGTATCATGATTGCGTTTGAAAAAACTGATAAAAGAGATCATTGGAAGGAAGAACCAAGATGCTGTCTCAGTGAGATTTCACATTCCAGAAGATTTCCTGCGTCTGGGCTGTCATGAGTAATTGAAACAGATGTGCCACCCCTGGGTCTAGAGATTGGCTAACAGCAGAAAGAGATGAAGAACCCTGTCACAGAAGCAGCCACGGGCAGGAAATGAACTGCACCTGAGTTCCTTTTAAATTCATTCTCTTGTCTTCTAACAACACCACCTTGCATATGATTTCATTCCATTTCCCCTGATAATTGAATCCAGGAGAGAGCAAAGTAAATGAGCAAAAATCCCCAGGCTTTGCAGTCAAACTGATTTGAATCACAATGCTTGTTCTCCCACAGAAAGCTTCCTCATCAGAGAGTGGAAATGATAATTCCTACTACGTGGAGATTCAAGGAGATAATGTGTGTAGGGAAGGGTAGATATCAAAAAGTATGTGTTCGTTAATAAAATGGCAGATTTCTCTCAATCATTTGCTGTGGGAAAGCTCTCTGATTTCCTCAGAGGAAAAACAAAGATGACAACCATCATCTCAGCCCTGGCAAAGCTAGCAGTCTATTCAAGAGAGAGGACCAACACACATAAAGAGAGAGCTGGTAAGTGTAAAATGTGTCACAGAAAAAAAAATGCCACAGTTCAGAGAAGAGAGAAGTTCCTGAGAGCTGGGGTCAGCAACAAAGGCGTCCTTACAGAGGTTGGACCTGAACTGAGCATCCGTTGGTGGGTAGAATTTTAACTGATGGAGAATGTACTGACCAAGGGGAAAAGAAAAGTCTACCACTCCTTCTCTTCCTCCTGCCTTCCTCCATTCAGTGCTATTACCTGCTGAAATAAATGGCAAGTAAGCCCTTAAAAGCCACTTAAAAATCATTGAAATCTCTCCCCATTCAGGGGTTGGGGGTTGAGCGTTGTCGTGGGGCCGCGCAGGGGAAGGGGATATTGCAGTGAGTATGTTCATGCATATTTAATGTCTTCTGTTAAAGGTCAGCCTCTGCGATATCACCTTCTTTGATTTCCATTGGTCACCCACCCCTCTGCCCCTTACGCACACACACTGCCTTCCTGTCATGGCGTTGTGGCAACAACTCAGGGTCTGCCACACAGAGAGGCACTAATTTTCATTGAGAAAGAAGATAGGGTGGCCAGAGGAAGAAACTGGTGTAGACCACCATGGCAGACTGAAAGCACACATAGCTCCCACTGTTGGCTTCCTTGTGTCCAAGCTCTTTGCCTGTAACTCAGCATCATGTGGGATGGTCTTGTGACCTGCGCTGGCCAATAGAATGCAGCAAAAATGACTCGCCAAATCCAAATCTAGGCCCGTGTACTTCCACTCTCTCTCAGAATACTACCATCATCACCACTGGAACAGACGAGCCTGTTGGAGGATCTGATACCATTTGGAGCAGAGCCCCATGGTCCCAGCTGAAGCAAACCTAGACCAGCGCACCACCAGCCAACTCTCAGACTAAAATCCGCAGAGCTGCCAAATGACCACAGACACATAACTGATGTATCTGTGACTATCTGGCACTTGGAAAACTACCCAGCTAGTTTATAGACTCATGAGCAGTCCTAGATGCTGGTTATATGGAACCACTGAATTTCGGGGTTGTTTGGTGCACGTCAGTAGCTAACTGATACCACACATTGCGTGCAGAAAGCCAGTTTATTCTGACTTTTTGTGGAGTCATGTAAGAAGCACCTTCTCATTTGGGACAGACACGAAGCTAAGATATCCAGCATATTGATGAATTAAAGAGCAGGTGAGGGACAGCTCCTGAGTCTGTCTCCTGTTGCTGCTGTCTTTCCTGAACTGTGAGGGACATGAGGACCTAATTCGGGGGATTTAAGACTGGAAGCAGGTAGAGCCAGGACCCTCGCCTGCTGAAGGCTGCCCCAGATCAAGAGGCCAGCACTGCCGCAAACAAAGCTGGACATGAGGACACGCACTCTCTTCCTCAGGCCATTGGCTCCTTGCAGATGGTGACTAGGTGCTAGTCTCTGCCCCCAGAGCCTGCAGGCATACCTGGCACAGAGGAGGTGCTCAGCAAATGTGTGCTTAGTACCCACACCAACACCGTACCTTCTCTTTGGAGGAGCTGAGGGGACAGGAGGGATAGACGTGTCATCATAAATCACATCTCCTCCCGGTCCTTCCTGGCGAGCAGGGGCCTCCTCTGGTGCTTCAGCTTCACCTTGACTATCTAGAGAAGCCAAAAAAGGAAGAAAACCCTGTTAAATATACACATAGTGGTGATCTGAGTCTCCACTCTGTGTCCAGCGATATGCCGTAAGGGGACAAGGCAACCAGAAGACAGTCCTTGGTAGCATGAAACTTAACACATTGTTGACAGAAAGCCAGACACATATCTTAATTCTCTAAAAGAATATGCATCTTCTGTTTCCAAAATAAAGAGTATATTTAAATGCATAGTATTATGGGAAGAAAACGTCAGTATGAATTAAAAGACATGTTTTCAAGTCATAAGCTTGCCATGAGATGTAGACAAGTAATTTCTTCCTTCTGAACCTCATTAGCAACATCTAATGTGCATAAGGATCTCCTGGGAAACTGTTAAAATGCAGATTCTGGTTCAGCAGGGCTGAGGTTTTTAACAGCGAGGTCTTCTGGGGGCCAATTTTGAGTAGCAAGATGTTGTAAGTTGAATAACGTACCCCAAAGGTATCAGGTCTCCGTCCCTGGAACCTGAAGATGTGACATAATTTGGAAAAAGGGTCTTTGCAGGTGTGATAAAGTTAAGGATTTGAGACAAGGAGAGTTTCCTACATAACACAGGTGGGTCCTAACAGCAATCACATGTATCCTTAGGAGAGTAAGGCAGCAGGACCGAAGAAAATGCAATGTGACCGTGAGGCAGAGACTGGACTGATGCTGCCACAAACCAAGGAATGCTGCTGCCACCAGAAGCTGGAAGGAGCCAGAAACAGATTCTCCTTTGGCAGCGGGGCCCTGTAACACCTTGATTTGCCCAATGACAGTGATGATGGACTTCTTTTTTTCTTTTCTCTTTTCCATATTTTATTTATTTATTTTTAGAGAGCGGGAAAGGGAAAGAGAAAGAGGGACAGAAATATCAATGTGCGGTTCCCTCTCATGCATCCCCTACTGGGGACCTGGCCCACAACACAGGCATGTGCCCTGGCTGGGAATTGAACCAGTGACCCTTTGGTTCACAGGCCAGCACTTAGTCCACTGAGCCACACCAGCCAGGGCTGGTGGTGGACTTCTGGTCTCCATTTCCACTGCAGAATAAAGCCATCCAGTCTGTGGTACTTGTTACAGCAGCCATAGGGAACTAATACACACATGTTAAGCAAACTTCCATGAATGGATACCAAACATATTCTTTACATGTCCCTCTCCCCCACCAAGAGGATTCTGATTTAATTTATCTGTAATGTTGCCTAGATATCAAAATTTTTAAAATTCTACAGCTTGTTCTACTGTGTAGCAAATCTTGAGAACCACATCTCAACCAGGTTTTTAGCAAAAACTAAAAAGGGTATGGAAAACTCTCCAACACAAACAGACTCTAGATGGTGTAGTTCAAAGACCTGACTCCAAAAGGTCTGGGTTCAAATCCCAGCTCTGTCACTTTCTGGCTCAAAGACGTGGGACAAGTTACTTAACTTCTTTCAGCCCTGTTTTCCTCATCCATAAAGCAAAGCAATGCTAGTGTTATCTACCCTGCAGAGCTATTAGGAAAATTAAAGTGTGGCTAGCCCCTAGCCCTGCACTGGTCATGTACATGGTGAGTATTTATTATGTGGATTTCAAGCTGCGTGGCTTGGGTAAGTCACTCAGAATTTCTTGGCTTTTCTCCCTTTTGCCTATAAAACGAAAGGACTAGATAAGAAAAGTGGTTTTAAACCTCTTAAAAGCAACATAACCCTTCCACAAATGTAATTTTATACCAGTCTTCAATACATAACACAAGCCCATGCATATCAAACTGTTCTACTTGCCAGGGGGTGAAATTCCAGGCAAGGAGCCTCCCCCAGGGAGTCCCCACCACGCTCTGCAGACAGCCTGAGCTCTTTCTCAGAACCCTGGGCTCCGTGGACCTGCCAACCCATCAACTTAATGCTCTCCAAACACCTCCCAGTTGTGAAGTACTTTGGTTCTCCTGTTTTAATCAGCAACCAAGAAAAACAGTGCCGAGCCAGACAGCAGGCAGAATAATGCATCCCACGTGTCAGAGGGGCTCGGGGACACAGGCCTTTGCAGGTGCTCAGTAGTCACAGAAAGATGACCACATGAATGCAGTCACCTCGGATTCTTCTCTCACCGGGAAACAAAAGACAAGCCAGCCTGCAGAGATGCCAGACAACACGCCGGCGCCTGGCTGCTCTCTGGTAGCAGCAAGAGAAAATTAAGTCTTTCGCCTCCACTTGGCAACAAAGGCCTCAAGGATGGGGACCGAATGTAAGCAGTGAACATGCTTATGTACTTCCACATGCCAGAAACTGTGCTCGGTGAGATGCCAAGGATGGAAGGTGCAACCAAATGTGGGCCCCTCCCCCTACCTCATGCGCTGCAGGGTGACACAGACTGGGAGGTAGAAAGGCGGTCGGCCTCTGCACGCATTCATTCATTGAGTTGCTACCATCTTCTCTGTGATCCACTCACAACAGAGCACGCAGAGACCATCTAAAGAAAACCCGCCTCAGGTGGCTTCTCTTCCTTAAAACCCTTCCGTGGCTTTCCATTGTCCTTCGAACAAAGCTGAAGTTCGCTGCTCTGCCTGGCTTCCGTCTTCTCCTCCTAGCCCTCCCGTCCCTCTGTCCTGCCATCACCGCTCTCTAGTCTCACAGGCCTGTTTCAGTTCCTTCTACTTTGACAAGCTCTCTCCTGCTTGGAATCTGTCTCCACAGGCGTCCCTCTGTCTGGTCCCTCTGTCTGAGCCTCAGCGGCACTCCCTGCCCACTCCAGCGGGGAGCTTCTCTCCCCTGCAGTTTCAGCTCAGATGGTGCCTCCCCAGAGAACCCCTCTCTGATTGCCCCGAGAGAGGTTGCCAGTGGTCTCGGCAGCATACTCTTTTCTGGACAATACTGTTCTCAACTGGTAAGCAGTCCCCTCATCAGGACCCCGGTAGATAACAAACAGCCCGTCCAGAACAGGGCCACCTGAGAGCTTGTTTTGCAAGGGTGTGGCTGTGGGAAAACCACAGAGGGTTGTCAGGCTCTCTGGGACTCACAGCAGCCCGCTGTTACCCCTGGGAGGTCCCCCAAAGTGAAGAGAGAGGGAAGCTACCAGAACCTAGACATTTCAGTCAGCTTCCTCACGAGGATGAGCAACAAGCCTTTAACTGAGGGACTCCAATTGTGACCTCATGCTCCTCCCTCTCTCAGACCCCCTGCTGAGGCACCCACGGGGAGGGGACCTGGGTCAATCATCCACAGAAGTTAGCCTCCTGGGACAGAGAACAGGTGGAGATGAGTGCAGAATAGATCTGGAGGGGCAAACGGAAGAGTCCTACACAGAGCTGTCCCCTCTCTAGACTATTCTGTGTGCACCATTATACACCCAGGACCTAGCACGGCACCCAGCTCCCAGCGAACATTCCATTACTGTCTGCAGAGCAGATGAATGGATGGATGATCATGGGAGGTACCAAATAACTCTTTGTTGGGTAACCAATTAACAGAGGAGTTGAGGTAACTGGAATTTTAGACAATTAAGGCCTAGCCAGTATGCCTCAAAATACACAAATATAAGAGCCACAGACTTTGAGAATCTCGAAACACTTCACTCAGAAAACTCTCAACTTCCCAGGCCAGCCCAACAAGGAAAGATCAATATATACTCAGTTCTATGGACTTTGTTTAGTCAGCCTCCTGCAGGGCGGCCCCTGGCCAGCGGGATGGGTGCTGTTTACTTTCCAGGAGGGGGCTGATTCTCTCTGCCCTGTTTGCTTTGTGGGCTGAAGACTCTCTTAGAAGGAGCCACAGGAGCCAGCGCCCCTGAACACTGGTGGTGGGCTGCCCTAAATCCCGGCCACCGTGCCCCTTCCTCCCCTGTGCAGTGACGCTCCTGGCTGGAGTGGGCGGGAAAGCCCACACTCTGGTGTGGCATGGACCCAGGCTCAGGAGCCAGCCTCTCCGCTTACTAACTCTGTGTCTTTAGGCAAGCCACTCACCCTCTCTGAACCTCTGTTGTAAACCAGGGGCAGAGGAATCTACATTTTAGAGTAACGAATGATGCATGTCAAGTAGAAAGCATCAGAATCTTGTTAAATGTGTCCTAACTATTATTTTTCATAATGTCCTTGAAGGAAGAGACTGTGCCTTATTCAAGCATGTGTCCCCAGGACCTACCACAATGTCATAATTTCGAGGACACTAGGAAAGACCCCAAGCCTTTCCTACCCACTCCCTGATACCTTTAATTTGAGTAAATAAGCACTTCTTTGAAACGTTAAGCTTTGTCCCCACTTAAAACGTAATGCTTCTCCCACCCCATCCCAGATGGCTCTGACTCATTATTAGCAACACTTTAGTATAAACAGTTTTCATATTATTTTACTGTAAGATTAGGTGAGGCAGAGGCTGCAGGACCCACAGCAAACGGCAGTGAAGGAAGCCCTCCCAGGGAGATGAGAAGGGTAAAAATCAAAGCAGACCTATTGCACCATTTGGGGTTAGAAATGGCCCACAAAGCTAGCCTTGAACTGGTTGTTGTCAGGGCCACCGGCAGAAGCCTCTTGGGGACACCCCAGACCTGTCCAATGGGAACACTTATTCCTATTTGATTCAGTAAACACGAATGTAGCGGGATGCTGGCCTGGCCTGTGCTGGCGGCATTCACACTGCAACTGGGGCTTCGCTCATTAGGAGAAGCATGGAGCCCCTTGTAAGGGCGAAGGTCAGGCAGCCTGGATTTACCTCCCACCCTGACTGCTTCCTGGCGCTGCGGGTCTGGGCAGCCACACAGGGGCCTATGATGAAAAGGACCTCGTTGAACTTGGCGTAATGCTCTGCTGTCACCATCTAGAGAGTCTTGGTAATTTATTAATGATGGCTTTGCATTCTGTTTCTCACTGGGCCCTCTCAGTCTCTGCAGCAGGCCTTTCCCATACTCGTTCTCTCTGCACCTCTGTGATCTCATTTGTAAAACTGGGACAAACACCTGCTGGGAAGGTGATGGAGGGGTTAGCCGAGACAATGCACACAAAGCCTCCCCAGAGCAGCTGCTGTGCTCCCTCTCTTTTTCAAAGTCTCACATGACCCTCTGTCTGGCCGTGTGAGGTCAACACAGCAACCCACATCATGTCCCTTTGACAAAGGGAGACTGAGACTCAGAGCTGCTGAGTGACACATCCTGGGCCACAGAGCATATTAGAATAGATCCAGGACCTCGAATCCAGTTGCTGCTTCTTCCTGGGTCCCTTCCACCCATTTGGTCCGATGACCAGCCGTCCTGGGGTGGGTTGCCTTGGCCTGCACCCGTGATTGGCAGGGTCTGAAGACCCATCAGGCAGCACGTTTCCCATCTCACCCCCAAGGAGAGTGACCCACAAGGAGGGGTCCATCCGCTTGGTGAGGCCCACAGATCCCAGGGTAGCGTCAGGTCCCCCCGCGCCCATGAAAGCCTCACCTTGGGCAGCCTTGTTGGCTAGGTCCCCCCGCGCCCATGAAAGCCTCACCTTGGGCAGCCTTGTTGGCTAGGTCCCCCCGCGCCCATGAAAGCCTCACCTTGGGCAGCCTTGTTGGCTAGGTCCCCCCGCGCCCATGAAAG
>VMDR010001457.1:0-55910 GCA_007922815.1 Macrotus californicus | reverse complement strand
TTCCCTTTCTGAAAAGAAGGAGAAAAACTTAAACGCAGTCAAAGTAACGTTGAGTCATTTAGATATGTTAGGAGAAAACGCACACACATGCACATGCGTGCACACACACATGCGGAGTTCTCCTGGCAGCCAACCAGCCTCCCCATCTACCCAGGATGGGGATCGAAAGACGGGTGTCAGGACAACCCACCAAGGGATCCAGGCAGTTCCACTCATCTGGAAACCAAGAAAATCCCATGGGAACAGAAATCGTTAAAAAAAGAAAGAAGAGCAAATGCACTTAAATGAGGCCTAACCCGAATACTAGCAGCACCAGCTGGTACTTCTCCAATTCTCTTCACTCACCTGCGCATGCACGCAAAACAGACGACAACATTTAATAGTGATGTCAATCAGCTACCCTCTCCTATCTGTCTAACAGATGAGGAGCCAAGGCCCAGAGAAGGTAAGTAATGTTTCTAAGGTCACACAGCGTCAAGTGTCAGAGCTACCACTGGAACCCAGGTCTGCCTGGTTTCACAGCCCAGGCTCTAACCCGGTGGCCTTGAGCCTGCTGGTTCCCCTGAGCAGCATGAACACCCTCTCCAGAGCCAGGCTCTCCGACCATTTCCAAGGTCAAGAGGTCCTGGAACTCACGGAGGTCACGCCACAAGTACACATAAGCTGACACAGGGTATGGGACCCGAAAGCCAGCTAGTATCATTATTGTTATTATTAGCCCTGACAGGAAGCCGGTTGGGAGCCTCCTTCCCATCTCTGGAAAAGGGCCTCGTACGCTGTCTCTAACAGACAATAAAAGCATCCCGATGCTCAGCTAGCCTCCTGAGAGAATCCCTTTCTGGGGCTGAGAGACTCAAAGAAGAGCAGCCGTCTCTGCGGGGTGGGGGTGGGGGGGCGCAGAAAGTCACAGTTCAGAGGAAAAGTCCTGGGGAAGTAGGGGCGGGAGAGCAGGGAAGGCCTGGAGGAGGGGAGGAGAGGGCAGCACAGGCTCCGGCCCTGTCCACCTCCATGTCTGATCCTGGAGCAACGTGAAGAGAGGGCCCGGACCGACCGACCAACCAGCAGAGTTTTCCATTCTGCTCACACGTTTAGGACTGGGCGGGGCAGAATGCAGAGGCCATGGTCAGGAGCTTCACAGCCCGACTGCCCGAGTTCCAACCCCCGCACCTTTGCAACCTTGCACAGGTCACTTCACATCCCTCAACCTACCATTTTCTGAAATTTCTTAAAGGAAGCTTCCCATAATCATTCTCACTACCCTGTTTTCCAAGGAAAGTTGCCAGGCCGAGGGCCCAAGGCCAGTACCTTCCAAACCCTCAGTCGCCCACATGGTCCCCAAGGGCTCACTGCCACGACCGACCATTTCACAGAGGCAGAAGCCAGCGTCCCTGGGAGCTTGGCCAATGGTCCCTGCAGACTACTTGAAAAGGCTGAGTTACTTCCATCCTCAAACAGGAAATTGCTTCTAACAAATGGCAGTATCTACCAGAGGGAGACATTAGGTTCCTTTAGGAATGTCTTCACCATCAATGGCCTCAGCATTCTGAGTCTCCTGCCGGGCAGCAGGTGACTGAGGCACTGGGGCATGCCCGAAACTGCTGCCACGGCACGAAGGCAGGAGAGGTGTCCCACCTCTTACAGATAGGCCCTCCCGCGTCTCTGAAACCAAGAGGCCTCAGCCCTGCTGACCACTAGAGGCCGCGAGAAAGCTTAAAAGACCCTGATGCCTGGAGTCGCTTTGAGAGATTTGTAATTGCCTTGGAGAAGACCAGCGCCAAGAAGGCCTGGTCTGGGTGCACCTCAGACCCCCTGCGTGGAGGACCAGAGAGATGCTTCAGAATTGCCCCAAGGATTTACAACCAGCCCGGCTGTCTCGGGTGGGCTGATGTTTGCTTCACAAACACACAAGGTTGTTGGCCCGAACCTGAGTCAGTCATCAGGAGCACTCCCAGCCTGATGCCCAGTGTGAGAACCCTTCTTGATAAAACTTGATTTCTCTTCCTTGGCCCCATGGCACCCACAGCAGAGAGGACACAGAGCTCACCAGCCCAGAACGATCTTGCCACTGGCATGCTGGGTAAGTCAGTGACACAAGACTGAGCTCAGGGGCCAGCTTTAATACGCTAGAATTTGGGGGCGGGTTGAGCATGTTTTGTTCACCTGGGGCTCAAGGACAGTTCTTACCTGATTGACAGGGTGGCGTTAAAATAGGAAACAATGCTTCTAAAATGCTACAAATTATTGCAGTGTTGATGACAAGGCAATGGGTTAGAATAGTTCCCTGAATGCATGTAAAATTTTTAAACAAAGGTGTTGAAATGCACTACGTGCCAGGTACACCATTTCACATACTTGTCTCCTAGGCTCCACACAACGTATCACCAGGCAGATTTGGTCACTACCCATTTTTACAAATGAGAAGTTGTCAGGGGTTTCCAGTCCATTTGTTAGCATCAGCCAGTGAATCGGGAAGACTCACCTGTAAGTCCAGGGCAGGCACCATCACACCCCCGTCTCTAGTCTGCCCAGGGTCCCAGCATGGGAACCCTCCCCCTTCCCTAAATGATTGAGACTCTGGCTTAGGATCTACTGAATCTCCTCCCAGGATCACCCTAGGGCAAGTCAAGAGACACACAGAAACCGCATACCAACCTGGTCTCCTCGGGGTGAAAGCTACCGTGACTCCGATATCTGCAGCCAAACAATAAGAGTATCAAACAGCGCACGTGTTAGACTGGCTTCAGCACATCTGTGGGAGGTGGCGGCGCTCCGTGTTCAAACCCAGGGCCCTCCTCGCCTGGCACACGGAAAGCGGAGCTGGACACCTGGGGTTTGGGTCTCATCTACACTTTCTTACTCTGTCCCGGGCTGGCCACAGGGCTTCTCTCCACTCCAGACTCCTCTACTCCCTGGGATGTTGGGTATATAACTTAATTAACCCCCGTGCTGAACTGTAAAGAGCCCTACTAAGAGCTAATGTAATGTTATGTTCATGGCTCAGCGGGGCCGGCATTAGAAAATATCTTGCAAGCAGGGTGTCCTGTGGTTTTCCACTGTGTCACCAAATTCCCCTACTGGGCTTTCCTTTTTACCTTCAGTGGGGAACAGAAGCCGCTCAGGCACAAGGACAAAATACTAAGTTAACCGTGTCTGTGCGTGTGACCAGTCCTGGCCCCTGCTGCTCTCCTCCCTGACTCAGAGGGCGCAGGATACAGGTGGCCTATGCACCTCACCCTTGAAACCCAGAGTCATAACCTCCAGGACTTTCAAAAAAAATTTTGGACAGTTTGTGAATTTAATCATGTGAAAACTTTTACAAACTTACAAAAATAAATTACGTTTAATTATATATTTCATAAAATTTCTTTATCCGAGACATAAATTTGCATAGAACAGGTCTATTCTAAGAACCAAACAAAACCAAGCTTTAGCACCACCAAAGAGACTTGAGCAAGTCCCCAAGTGCCTTCTGGGACATAGCTTCTTGGAAACATCCCATCTGTGTACTTACCTTATTTCTAAGACGAGCGTGTGCTCATTAAAGGCAAACCACCAAACAGAAACAGCTTCAACGTGGGTTGTGACAGAAGAACGTTCAAATAAACATTCGTGCGACACCCGGCTTCTGTCAAGACTGAAACGTCTCTTCCTTTCTCCCTGTGATCCTCCTGTCACGACTTACCTGTCTGAGATCCTATTTCTTAAGTGTACTGATGCTCAACCTTGCCTGCACATTAGACTCATACAGGGCAGCTTTCTCAACGGTCCCCACACCACAGCCCAGCCCCATCCCAGAGAGTCTGATTCCACTGTTCAGCACGGGGCTAAGGCTCGGTGCTTTTGGAAGTCCCCAAGGCTGCAAACCCCTGAGGTTAAGCCATCAGCAACAGTGAGCTGGCTTCTCGAAGATAGGGTTTATATATTTTTTTAAGAAAATTCAAAAAATAACTGTATAACCAAAAGGAAAAAATGACATTTAGGAAATTCAGAATACTTGGTGGATACACTTTAGTAGGCTGAATGAACTTCATTGTCTAACTCCAACTTCTCTTCCATTTAAAATCTCCATCCCGGCAAAGAGGCCAGAGAATTGGTTGCCTTTTCTACCTGTGCACAGGATCAGCCCAGCCTTGGAGGAACGGAGTGCACAGTGTCCCAGGCAGTGGCCTGAATAAATGGCTCCCAGTCTCATGCAATCAGCTCGCTCCTACTCACTGCAACTCGGACTCTGCTACCACCAGAGGTAAGTGGACGTTTCGCTGATAGGCCCTCATTTTGTACACTGGTCATCATAAGAAGATTCAAATGTCACCAACTCAACAGACTATCACCAAGAGCCTTGAAATTCACCTGAGACAGTCGGCTGAGTCTAGGAAATGCACCTCCAAGGATGCTAAGGAACCCTTCTCTTGGGATTTTTCTAAATCAAGGATGACTCAGGAATAATTCAGAGCCATGTCATGTAAAGCCAGCTCAGGGTAAACTATTCCTTTGAGATCTTTGCCGAATGTTCAAGGGCAAGGCAGTAGGATGATGCCACTGTTGGGACTGCCCTGGAAAATGAGGGCTTTCCCCTCACATGCATCTCAACCGCCCTGCTCCCTGGTGAAAGTGCCCACTCTTGACGCCGTCTTCCAAGGGTGAGGTTCTCTTCTCAACCTCTGGCCATGGGCCTCCACCTGTCCCATGTCTCCTCCTCTGCGGCTAAGGTTAGCACATGGCCAGGTTGGTTGGAGGCAAGGAAAATAGAGAAACAATATTGGCAGATGGTACCAAAGACTCCGTACAATTAGGGCTGCTGGATCCTCCCCAACCCAAAACATTCCCTTGCCTGGGCCCCTAAGAAAATGTCCGTTTTTCCTTTTCTCTCCTCTTTATAGCCAGTCTGGTCAGAGTTCTGATCTCTGTTCTCCTAAAGACAAAAGAATCAACCTTTAAGCCCAGAAGAGACTATGGGGAGCTTTGCCACGTTTGGAACAAGCAGCTCTCTCTCCTTATGTCTCAGCGGAAACTAGTCTTCAAACTCCCACCCTTGTTAAGCTTCCTGCTTTTCTTTACTCCCCAAACCTTTCTCTTCCCGTTATCTTTTGGCAGAATATGAAACCCACTGATTGACACTCTACTTGGCTAAGGTTAAGGTGCAAGGTTCCTATTCCCATGTCATCTTCCCTTCTTCAGATCTACCTTCCCACAGAGCATCCACATTGTACTGTCTGTCCCTACTTCCGAGTGGGTGTAAGCCCCAGAGGCAGGGCTTCTCCCTGCAGCTGAGCGGGTGAGTCCATCTGACTCACAGTGAAGAATTTAGAAGCCAGGCTGGGCACCGGTCCACCCAGCCTCCTCCCGTCTAGCTGTGCCAGCCATAAAGACGATGCCTTGCTCTCAGTTTCTTGATGGGTTTTAAACATATGGAGGAAAGAGAAGGGTATGGTTATAGCCCTAGGAGCACAAGTACACTGATATATAACACATTTTGTTACAAGTGAGAATCATTAAACTCCAAAATGGATAGAAAGAAGGTCTAATGAAATTTCTTCCAAATCTCGTGTTTTGGTGCCATGGATATTGAAGACAGATCTTGTGTGAAATTAAATTAAGTAACCATCCTTCCTACAATATGTTCTCTGAGCCTTTAATAGGCTGATGTTCACTGTGACTCTCTAAGCGGCTAATACAGTATTCATATTTTTCCAAATTAATTTGATCACACCGCAATCACAAAACATCAAATATCCCGACACTTTTTGCAGTATCCAGAGAAAGAGAACCTTGGCAACTTATAGTGCTCTTCTCTCTTTTAAGCCTTCCGTAGGGGAGCCACGATCCAGTGCGAAGCGCAGGGGAAACAGAGATCCCAGGACACGTCTCCCGTGTTCCAGGTTAATTCTTCCTCTGCCTCCACCCAGCTCCTGTTCCAGTTCAGGGCCTGCCTATCTGGCCTTTCTGTGTCCACCCTCCCTCCTTCCCGCGAACTAGTCTCCACTCTGCAGACATCTGCAAACCAAGAGAGCAGAGGACTTCCTTAATATGATAAAGAATATCTCTGAACGCCCTAGAGTTAATATGATACCAATGGTAAATATCGAAAGACTTCCCCCTCTGGCTAAAACAAAGTGAACAAGGATGTGCACTCTCGCTCCTTCTGTTCAACACGGTATCAGTTCAATACGGTTTGACTATTTGAATTAATAAGTGAATTTAGCAAGGCACCGGGACACAAGGGCAATATACAAAATTCAACTGTACATCTCTGTACCAAAAAATTATAAAATAAAATTGTAAATAAAGGTATTATAATAGCATCAAAATTTTAAGAATAAATCTAAGAAATAGGAGCAAGGTCTCTACCCTGGAAATTAGAAAATAAGACAAATGGAGTGATATTCCATGCTCACGAATGAGAAAGTGTAATAGTGGGAAGATGTCAAACTTCGACAGTTTGATTTGGAGATTACTATTTACTATTTCTACTTTGTGAAAATTTTCAAGTCATACATTTACAATTGTGTGTGCTTGTGTGTGTATGTCGTGATTCAGCAAAATGTTTAATTTTTTAAAAGCATAGATTTTGGGATCCAAAGCCCTGGCTTTGAGTGCCAGCTCAGCCACCTGCTGACTAAGTAATCTTGAGCAAATCTCATCCTTTCTTCACTTCAGTTTCTTCACCTATAAAACGGAGGACAAGTTCTATCTCCCTTAGAGGGCTGCCATGAAGGTCAAATGAGATCAAAGATGTGACGACATTCTGTTTGTAAACACTAAAGTGTTATATCCTACACATGTTAATTAAAGGGAAAATAGGATCACCATTCTGTGAATGTCCCTTGGGGCTCCCCACAACCTAGCCTCAGCCCTCTGGTCCAGCACTTGACTCCCCAAACACCATACCCCAGCCCCACGGACAGCTCCTCCTGAGCTCACCAAAATCTTCTGCCCATGAACCCTTTCTCACTCCAGGCCCTCCACTGAAAGTGCCTTCTCCCTTCTCTACCCGTGAACACCTAAATATATGTTCTAGGCCCAACTCAACTACCTTCTTTTATGTGATGGGTTCTCCAGTTGTGCAAAGAGGAACAAGTCACTCATTCTTCCGGGTTTCACTAGCACTTGGTTCTTATCTCTGTGATAGCATTTTTCACATGGATTGTAACACTATAAAATGGTCATTCTCCTTTACTAGATGCTGAGCTTTTGAAGGCAGTAACCATGCCTGTTTATGTCTATATCTTCAGTATCTAGCATAATGCCTGGTACACAGCAGGGCTCAGTGCCTATTGGACACAAGGATAGATAGATGGACAGATAGGGCATTCATAGAAAAAGCTCCACAAGAATTCACTGGAAGTACTTTTTCTCTCTTTAAAAATGTATCGTAGCAGACAGAAAAGAGTTAAGGCCATTCTAAGACTGAGTAATGAGAGGAGAGAATAACTGAAAACATCCGTTGCTAAGCCTTGCCCTAATAGGTACCTTGGAGCTGTGGAGAAAGAGGAAATTATTCTCTCTGGGGCCTGATAAACCATTTGTTCTCTGTTAAGTGGCGCATCAGATCTGGCTGTCATCCAGCCTTCCTCTCCATCCATTTCTCAAAATCAGTCCCTTTTCTAATGCATCCTCCTGTTTCTTTCTCTTTATCATGTCTAAAAAATACCTTTTATTGGTCAGTTCTTTCTCTACCACCAGTCCCTTGGAGGGTGATTCGACAAAAGTACATGGAGCCTATTTGTGTCCCAGTGCAAACAGGCCTGGGGCACAGAGAGAAATCTAACAGGGTCCTCAGCCTTGGAGGGGCTCACCGTGTGCTCACGTGGCTGTAAGCACAGGAGAGCCGTGCTGTCATGGGTAGGTGCCAAGTGCTTTGCAGAATGGAGGAAAGAATGCCTGACACGGGTCAAGAAGAGCCAAAGAAAGCATCCAGAGGAGGTGATATTCTAGTTGGATCTTAAAAAAGGAGTAAGATCCTGGGAAGCAGAGAAGAGATGGGTGGAAAGGATGAACCTGGATTTAATACTACTGTGTGTTCAATCCCTTTATATGTGATAATTTATTTAAGGATCACAATGACCTTGAGCGAAGACAATATTCATTTCAGGTTAAAGAGGAGAAATTGAATTAGAGATTAGGTCATGCTATGGACTTAATGTCTGTGTCCCCCAAAATCCATATGTCGAAGCCCTAACCCCCCAATGTGATGGTATTTGAAGGTGAAACCTTTGGGAGGAAATTGGGTTTGGATGAGGTCATGGAGGGAGAGCCCTCACATTGGGATAGGTGCCTTTATAAGAGAATGAAAGGATTGGTTCTCTCTCTCCCTCTCTCTCTCTCTCTCTCTCTCCCTCTGCCATATGCTCTCATCAGACTCTCATTACACAGTCATCAGACTGTCACCAGACACCTCTCTCATCAGACACTGGGTCTGCAGGCACCTTGGACTTCCCAGCCTCCAGAACTATGAGAAATAGGTATTTATTGTTTAAGCTTCCCAATCTATGGCATTTTTATCATAGCAGCCCAAATTGACAGAGATGGGCCACTCATGGATATAGACAGAGGTCAGACTGGATACGCAGACGAGGAGAACAGCACACACATTGACCCTCAAGAAAGCTCCCTCTGAATACCTGATGGCATTAGGGGTCTTGCCAAGAACTGAAAATCCAACAAACCTCCTATACTGAGAGATGCAAAATCAGATCTGAGAAAACAACCCCTCTGGCTACAATTGATACCTTAGGGCCCTATGGTAGTGGGTGTTTTTCCACATGTGTAAGGTTTCTCTGAGGTTCCAAACAAGACAGCAAGATAAACTATATTGTAGGAGTCCATGCATTCTGCCTAATCTTCTGGAAATGCAAGACATCTCAGAGCTGAAAAGTTTTCTTTAAAATCACCCATTGCTCCATTTGATGTTTGAATTCCTTTACATCCATCTTCATTAACTCCAACCTATTATGATCGCTTGAATATCTCTGGAGATGAGGAATTCACTACCTTTCTAACTACCCAGCTACTTTAGTCACATTTTTTAAATGTAGATAGAGGTTCAGCTCTGGCTGGTGTGGCTCAGTGAACTGAGCGCCGGGCCTGCGAACCAAAGGGTCGCCAGTTCGGTTTCCAGTCAGGGCACATGCCTGGGTTGTGGGCCAGGTCCCCAGTAGGGAGTGTGTGAGAGGCAACCACACATAGATTTTTTCCCCCCTCTCTTTCTCCCTCCGTCCTCCTCTCTGTAAATACAGTTTTTAAAAAAGTACATAGAGGTTTAGGTATAACTTTGGTTGGAACGTGGACACTCAATCAAGAGAAAGCTCTAATGTTTCAGCAACTACCTGACTTTGTAAGGGAATAAAATAGAGGACATTTCTGCATCAAAAGGCCAACAGTGGGACACAAAGAGACAGTAAGCCTGGGAGCAGCAGTGGGTAACAGGCTTGGAAGGGGCTTGGTGAGACTCAGGATTGACAGCATTTCAAATGGCACTTGGCTCTGTTCTGGAAGGTCTATGCCATGTGGCACCAGGCTCAGGCACAAGGGTCACACGGGCCTTTCACCATTCTGTTCTCTCCACCAGGTCTGGAGAACACGTTCTACTGCCCAGCCCCTGAGATGGCTTTTACAAACATCCTTTTCCACTCTGTCAGAGTTCTAGAGAGAGGGAAGAGCAAGCTGAAAGCCCTGAGGCATGCAGTATAAAACATGCCCCTCTGCGTGCCCAGAGCAAAGGCTGGAGGGAAAGAGAGGAGCGCAATGGGGCCAGAGAGGTGGGCAGCAGACAGATCATGCAGGCACTCAAGTCACCAGGGAGGGACTTAATTTTACCTTAAGAGCAACAGGAAGTCACTGAAGGGTTCAATGGGGGCTCTTCATTCTCTCCCTGTCTAGGGACCCAATCTTCCTCTCTCCACAATCCCACTGCTCTCCCCTAACAGTCACACCTGGGACCCCTCTCCTGTAGTCTGAGCTGAGTACTTAGCCAGGTGAAAGGTCACTAAGCTGTCAGTTATAAATTGCCAGTTGCTTCTCTGGCTAGACCCCAGCAAGGCCCCCTGCAGCAGATGCTCCCTGAGGACGTGTGACTTGACCAGTACCTCCTAGTTCTGCAGCTATAAGGTGAGAAGTCTCAGAGGAAGAAAGTCTTTTTTGTACCTTGACAAAGATCCTGCCTTCACATGCCCTTGGGTACTCAGATTTCAGAGTCTGCTTGGGAGGAACAGGTGAATCTGGATGGAGGCCTGGGTGTTATCTGGAGGAAAGGGATAGAGACCCTTTTGGGGTACAGCGTTATTAGAAATATTCTGATAGATGATGTTTGTCTCTGACGGAGGTTTATTGGCTGGAAAAAAACAAAGAGCCCCAGAATGATAATGGAGGGGTAGGGAGTTTCACCATGAAAATCAGTGAGTCTGGATTGGTGGCCAGTGCCCAACACCAAGCTTAGACAGTCATGGAGAAGACCAGCACTGGTCCAGGGTGTGGCCGAGGTTGGAAGCCCCTCCCAACTCTATAACATTGATACTAAAAGGGCTGAGCATCCAAGTTCAAACCAGGGGATTATAGCCTAAGGAAGTCCTAGGACCAGCCTTCAACAAAGAAGGACCCTCTTCAATAGGAATATATTTGTGAGTGACAGAAGCAAAAGCTGTGACTACAAATGGACTGGTCTTGTCTCTTGGTCTACTGCTCTTTGTGCTTCCAGAGAAATTTGAGAGTAGGAAGGCATACCTTTATGAAAGGCAAGCTGAACACTCTTCTAACTTGCTTAGGCAACGACTCGGCACGGTCAAAGACAATCTGACTTCTCTGTAACCTAAGCTAATGAAGCGAGTCATGTCTGCACGTATGGTTTGTGTCTGTCTGTCCTCCATTAGGCAAGATGTGGCATATACTTTACCGTTTTGCACATTCTGGGTATTCAAGAGGTATTTATTTAATAAAATACATGAAATTCTGTCAACCGACAAGGCAGCCTTGGCACTTTAGCTTCCAGGGACGAGGAGTTCACTATCGGACAACTCCATAGCATGATGACCACAAATACCCCCCTAGCATGCAACAAGGGGAAATGAGAATTTATATTAGTTCCTCCGAGATGAAAGAGTTCAGGGTGAATCATAATAGAATGATGCGATTTTGGTCAAAAAGAGATCAAATAAGAAATGTGAAATTATTTCCATATCTACTTTTGGCAGAATGCCTCTAGAAAAGAGGTTGAACAGAAATAGGGGCTGAAGGAAGAATTCCAGACACTTGATGGGAGGGATCTCAAGGCCAGGTGTCTGCTCAAGGGGTCAGGGGTGAGAGGAAGTAAGGAAGACCAAGTAGATAACAAGATGGCCCAACATGACCGCCATCCTGCCCCCCACCCCTTCAACCCAAGGAGATCCATTTTCATCAGTTTTATATATTGAGGAGTTCAAGTAATAAATGAACCTTTTAAGCTTAAAAGCCACTAATCAAGATCAACCTATTCATTCAACAGATAGGGAAACTGAAACCCAGGGAAACGCAGGAACCAGATCAAGTATCAAGGTCAGATATCCATTTGTTGACATTGCTGTGACATCTGGATGCTCGTTCATCCTGTGCTCACCCTGTAGGGATGCTAAGGCCTCAGCGAGCATGGGCTCCAACAACCCAGGCCAGGCTCGCTGATAACAGGCACCTAAATCCCATTCATCTAAAAGTTCACTTTCTCCTTCCACAGAGCTTTCCTTCAGAACTCTTGGGCATTACATAAAATGCTCCAAGGGCTTAAATATGATAGCCAAGTTACTTTTCTCTGTATACTTAAAAACGGAAAAAAAAAAAGGAAAGGAAATTCACATCTGTTAAGAGCAAAAGTTGTTCGATACTGACAGAAAAAAAAACTATGGTGTTTCAAGTATGATCCGCAAAGGATTTTATCTCCTTTCCGTGCCTGAGTTCCTTAATGGTTTCTGCAATCAAGCGGGGGAAAAATCTACTTCACTCGGGTTGATTACTTCCAAGAGTAAAAACTCTAATTAGTGCAGTCAAACAAAGCTCTCTAATCAGTCAAAACCTGAAATATAATGAGGTAACTCAATGCAATTACAGCTTCCAGTCATCCATACCCCAGGCATGATCTCAATTTTTTTAAAAAAATCCCCACCAGAAATACATTCCTCCAGTTTTCACTGCCGCCCGTCATAGACGGAATAAATCTGAAGGCTCCCCTATCACCCCGCGCAATCACACCTGACTCAGAAGGCATGGTGGAGAGGCTTGAGAGAGCAGCTCGTCTTGAGGAAGCGTTTTGTGTGAGACTTGCAGGGTCTCAGAAACAACAGAACCCCATCAAACTCTCTCCCTCACGCAACCAAGACGTTCTTGAGGTCTCTGCTCAGTTTCCTCTGAAATTACTTTTGCAAAAGCTGGAGCTGGAGCCTGTCAGAGGGGAGAAGGAAGCCCACCCAGCCCAGCTGAACTCTTCAGAGGCAACTCTCCAGGGAGGTGCCGCCTCTGCTCAGGGCCCAGATGTGTGGAGTCCCAGATATGCAGAGGCACCCCAGCCAGTTCTGTCCTTCCCTCGACTTGGAAACACCGAAGAGAAGGGCTCTAGAGCCATGCCTAGTCCCGGGCCTCAGACTCAGGAGACTCTCGGGAAAGACTACCGCACACTAACAATGAGGAGACCCTCACTGACCCCCAGTCTGCTACGGCAACGCCAGAGCTGGAGAAGGCTCTGTGTTGAACTTGGGTACAACCACGATGTGTCCATAACTACACCTGTTTAAAACCCCACTTTGCACGCTGATGAATGCCACCTGCACTGAACAAAAGCAGGGATGCAGCCGAGCCCTGAGGAGGCAAACAGGGACTGCTTGTTCTATCTGTGAGATACTTCACCCTCCCCCGAGCATTTAGCCATACAAGGGACCCCGACAGAAACGCCGTGAGGGAAGGAAGACGGTGGTATTTCCAAAGTACCCTGGGGAAGAAGACACAGGCTCGGGTCTAACTTTGGCCTCTTAATCCTGCTTATAACCTGCGTGACCAGGAGCAAACTGTACAAACTCTCTGCCTCCTTTTTCCTTTGTAAGATGGGTATCGAATAATTCCTACTTCGTAGAGTATCAAGGATTAAGTGGGCTTATATATGTAAAGCACTTAGAGCAGCTCCTGGCAAAGGAGAGAAAATAGCTACTGTTGTTCTTAAGACAAGAAAATCGAGACTTAGAAAAGTTAGGCAACTTGCTCAAAGTCACCCAGCCATAAAGCGGCCACGCTGGGGCAGAGCAGGGTCTCCTCACGGTTTGCTCTTCCATTTAGACCACACTGGGTTTGACCCAGTAAGGAGTTACTCATTGTACGATGTATAATTTATTCACTATATTCATCCATTTAATTATTTAGTTATCAGTCTTCAAAGTGCTCTGGGACAGTCACAATAGCACCTGTTCATTATGCATGTAGGATGAGACAGGCACTGGGCTAAAGGTTCCACATACATTTTTTGTTCATTTAATCATCCCAATAACCACTGGCATTTCCATCTCTTTTACAGATGTGGGAGCTGACGCCTCAAAGGTTAGTAACCTGCCTAAGACCCCACAGCGGCAAGCTGCAGCTGAGCTCTGGCCTGACAGGCCTCCACTCTGCTACCTCGCAAATGTCCATCAGAGCCACAATTTTTCTAGCACCTAATAAGAGTCAGGTCCTGTGCAGTCCCCACTTTCCCAGATGCTGAACACTGCAGCTCAGAGAGGCTGAGGAACTTGCCTACAGCCACACAGCTCCCTGTATTCTATGCTCTGCTCACTGTCTGGGACCTCACTCATGATGGCCCAGGTCTCTAAGAACAAGAAGAGCAGCCCCCCTCCCCCCACACCCTGAGCTACCAGCCCTGCCCCGCACCCCATGGGCATCTAGGAGCCCAGACCACAGCCAGAAGTGCACACAGAACTCAGTAATAAGAAGCAGGGCAATGGGCCTCACCTTGACCAGCGAGGGCTCCCAACCATGCCCAGAAGTACTCACACTCACTGACTTCTCAGACCCGAGGCAGGTCAGCAGGGCAGGAGGCACAGCGCCCAGCACTAGTCTCTGGAGGAGAAAGACTCCTGCCTAGAACACCGTGGCCCAGTGGGGTGGGTATCAGGCCGCCCCATCCCAAGGGGCGGCGCCTCCCAGGAAATGCCCTTTCTGTGTGTTCACCCTGCAGCACCCTATCTCTGTTTGAAACTCTGTGCCCTCTGCATGGCCTGGCTGCCAGAGCCCAAGACTCTGATCAGCAAACACAGCAGCTCAGAGCAGGTCCAGAGAGGAGGGGCCACCACCATGTTTTATTCCAAGTCAGGGGGCCACAGGTAAGTCAAGGCACAAAAGGACCCTCGCTCCAGACAGTGCCCCAGCCCATTTGTGATGCATCTGTGTTGTTCACTTTAGTAATAACAACAGTAACAGTTAACCTGTAGAAAGCATTTTACTTGGGCCCAGTTCTAGACGCTTTTACAAGCATTCTTTCAGCCCCACAGCAGCCCCAGAGGCAGGTATTGTTATCGAGCCTCAGAAGGGCTTAGGCCGAGGCCTGTGACCTCAGGCTGTCTGTGCTGTGACATTTCGTCAGGACTGTGTACGGTTGTTGCTCCAAAGACACCAAGTTTACAAAGAACAAAAATGAAAAAACAAAGAGAAGGTATTTTTGTAGGTAAAATGCCTCAGAACCATCACCTGTAGGGGGCTGAATGGTGCCCCCTCCCCCCCATAAAAGATATATCCAAATTCTGGAAACTGTGAATGTTCCCTTATTTTGGAAAAAAAAAGTCTTTGCAGATGTAATTAAGTTAAAGATCTCAAGATGAGCTTGTTCTGGGTCACCCAAGTGGGCCCTCAACCCAGTAACAAGGGTCCTTACAAGGAAGAAGAAAGAAGTCACAGGGAGGGATGATGTGAAGACAGAGGCAGAGCTTGGAACCAAGTGGCCACAGCCCAGGAGCACCTGGAGCCACCAGATGCCTGGAAGAGGCAGGAAGGACCCTCCCCTAGAGCCTTCAGAGGGAGCTTTGATTTCAGATTTCTGGCCTCCAGAACCGTGACAGGACACATTTCTATTGCTTTAGGCTGCCAAGTTCGTGGTCATTTGTTATGATAGCCCTGGGAAATAATATACTGTCCTATGTCACTTCCTTGCCCTTCTGGATAACACTGTAGGAAAGGAAAGCATATTGGGCACCTCGTGGGGAAGGCCGGGAGGTTACCAACAGTGGGCCAGGTGGAGGTGTAAGAGCCTCTGAGGTGCAGACACTGAGGGAGGGAGGGAAGCAGTCCCCCAGCACAGGCAGGGGTTCAGGGGGAAGGCTTGGCAGCTGAGGACTGAGCGGGTTAAATAGTACTTCACCAGGCAGCCTCCTTCAAGATCCCCAACTTCCAAAATATTGGCCAGTACCAGCCTTCTTTCTTCCCTACTGCCTCCTCCGTATTTCAACTTACTATCATCCTATCTTTTTTATTGACTTTATTGGGGTGACCTTGGTTAATAAAACTCTGTAGGTGTCAGGTGCACAATTCTAAAACACATCATCTGAATACTGTGCTGTGTGTTCACCGCCCCAAGTGAAGTCTCCTTCCATCACCATTTACCCCCGTTGCCTTCTTCTGCCTCCCTCACTCCTGTTTCCTTCTGGTACTCACCTACTGCTGTCTGCGTCTGTGAGTTTTGTTTTTTTTCCTTAAACCCTTCACCTTTTTTCACCCTCTCCCCTCTGACAGCTGTCAGTCTGTTCTCTGTATCTGTGAGTCTGTTTCTACTTTGTTTGTTAGTTTATTTTGTTCATTAGATTCCACATATAAGTGAAATCATATGGTGCTTGTCTTTCTCTGACTGGCTTACTTCACTTAGCGTGATACTTTCCAGGTCCGTCCATGCTGTTGCAAAGGGTGAGATTCCCTTGTTGTTATGGCTGAGTAGTATTCCGTTGTGTAAATGTACCACAGCTTTCTTTATCCACCCATCTACTGATAGGCAGGTGGGGTGCTTCCATAGCTCAGCGATTGTAAATAACACTGGAATGAACACAGGGGTGCATACATTCTTTCAAATCAGTGTCTTGGGTTTTTTCAGATACATTTTTGTGGCGAAGACTTGCTGAAGGATTTGTTCTGGAGTGAGTGAGAAAGTGAGAAATTACAATGGCCTCTTACATTTGATGCGTTCACTTGCTTCTATTCTCTTATTCAATCCTAGATATCCCCAGAGTAAAATTTCTAAGGGTCTAGGCAGGGAGTCAGAAGAACGAGTTCCCATTTTTATTTTGGGGGTTGTTTTTTTTTTTCCTATTTTATTTGCCTGGACAAACTCCTTCATGCTCTTTAATTTTTGTACGAAAATGAAAATAGCTTCTACCCCTTACCTGAGAAAATAGGTGAAGGCTGATAAATTGATAATATTCTCGGTAACAAAGTTCTAATGGGAACACAAGATGCTCTTCTGGCTGAGTGATATGTCCTGAGCATTTGCATTTAATCAGACTGTAGCGTACGTCTTTGCCCTTCACAGTGATGAGGACTAACTGACTCATGTGAATGAGTTATATTTTAGACAAAGGAGGAAACACAAAATAATTCTTGGCTTTGGGCAATTAATATCGTTTTATTGACTCATAGCTACATGAGCCACAAATGAATGTGCAGAGGACTGACTCCAAGGAGAGTGTTTTACATCCAAGGAATGCTCTGTCTCCTTGATTTTTTGGTTCCTTTGTTAAGAAAGGGTCTCCTCTTGTCTTTTGATGTGACTCATGCCACAGATAAGAAGCTCAAAGGTGCATGTGAGGATATCAGTTGTCATTTTCTACAAGGCAGCAGTCACTTTGAGGCCCCAGCGGCCATGGAATTAAACATTAGGTACACTAGAGAGAAAACTAGAATTACAATTCACCTTTTCTTACATAAAAGCTTTGAGTTGCAAAATCATTTATTTAAGACTATAGACACACTTCAGTAATTTATTAAGTAACTGGGAGTTCCAATTTTATTCCTAGAAAGTAAATCCCTTTTCCAAAAAAAAAAAAAAAAACAAAACAAACTAAGAAACATTCTGTGTGTGGTTGGAAAACCTTATCTTCTACAACCTCCCCGAATTTATATATGTTTCATATGTTTTACATAGTTCATTCAGGAGTGATGCTCTCACCCTTTTCCTTAAGGCTACTCTGAGTTTCGCTATGTTGGAAGTCTGTGCCATATATTTCTAAAGCTGGTATTTAAGACCTTATGTCTCTAATAATGACCACTCAGTAGTAGAGCAAGATGCATGGCTGTTTATACCACTGAGGGAGAAAATGCTTCTGATTATTCGTCTGTTAAAAGAGGGTCACTTCTATGTCTTTTTGGTCTCAAAATCATCTCTGTAAATAAACAAATGTACAGTGCAAAAAAGAAAAAAAGATCCCCAACTAAGTCCTGGTTATCCCCAGAGCACTGGGCCTTGGCTCAGGGCTCACAGGTAGAGAGTAGGTCTAGTCAGTGCATCCCTCCCCCCGTTTTTGGTCATGGTAGGTTTGACCTCAGTAAGAACCAAGATCGTCCGGTCCCAACCTTACACGTTACAAATGGGAAAAGTGATGACTAAAATGGTGAAGAGGTTTAAGGTCACACAGCTAGTCCTGGCTCTGTCAGATCTGGAACTTTATATCCTGTCCCCTAATCCGAGGCCCTTTCAAGAGAACCAAACCTCCTCTCCTCGTCTGATCTGTCTTTCACAGAAGAAGAGCTTGTGGGACTTGTGTTCTGTGCTGTGTTAAAGATGCTAGCTCCAGGGGACCCAAAGCATTCTCTAGCTAAAGTGCAAATCCATCCTCTTAGAATTTACGTTTGATCTCAATTAATTTCATATAAGTTAACTTCTTGTTTACAGAACGATGCCCTTACCATGAGGTTATGCTTGATTTAGATACAAGCATGCTTCAGAACTGCAGTAGATGTTCAGTAATACATGTTTGTTGATTGCTCATTACATGGAAATACTGAATGCACAACCCCGCAGCCTCTACTGAAACTGTATTCTTTGTTCCAGCCAGCTCTGCATACCTCTCAAGCCAAGAACATGGAATCTCCTGGAAGGTCTCTATCCAGGACCTCTTCAGGACTCATCTAAGACCACTGATGAACTCACAACCAGTCATTGCACCTATATTAAGTCACCTTCCATTTTCCTTTGAAATGTTCTGCCTGGGTGTGTATCACTCTTGGGAGATGGCTATTCCCAACCGTGAGTCAGCTTAAGTAAATGGTGACTGCCCTAAGAGTGACCTGGCAAGTGATCTTGCTCTACTGATATTGTTCAATAGCTGGAAGGAGAAACATCTGAAAGTGTCCTATTTCCTTGTCATTATCCTCATATTCCAGTGGTATCAGTTGGATTACTTAGTGGTAAACTACAGAAATCCTCCCTGGCTAGAGTAAATAGAAACAGAATGTTAAAGGATATGAGATGGTTGGTTTTCAGTTTTTGAGGAGGCCCAGAGGACCAGGCTTGAGGACTACAAAGCTAGGAGCAATGGCAATTTCACACCACAGACAGCCACTGAGTAGACCCCATCTCTGGATACCAGAGGGTGCTGCCAGAACCTCTGATGCTGCTCTTTCTCAGAAAACAGGCCTACTTGCCTTTCTCCTCACCAGGATGGTTCTATGCTGCACTTGCTTATTTGCGTCACTAGCTTTCAATTTAGAATCTCAAATGCAAGCATCTGATTGGTGCAGCCTGGTCACATGCCTACATCCTAGCTGCAAGGGAAGCTAGGAAAGCAAGTGTATGGTTTTTACCTTGGGAAGAATTTATAAATGGTAACAGAAGTCAGAAGGTGCAGAGCAGTCAAAAAGAAAAAGAAAGATCCTTTCTCCAAGCAATAAGCAACTTCAACACCAGACTGCTGTGATATTAGTTAATCTAAATATTATTTCTCTCCTCAAAATTGAACATGTCGGAATATTCATTTGTGATATTTTTATGTGCAAAGGTAAGCATTTATAAAGAATTTGTAGAGAAGACATGAGAAAACTTATTCCAAATTGCATTAGTGGGTAATTTACAAATCAACAAAATCCCTGATTCATATTCAAGTGTTAATAGAGATACTAATATTCTTGTCTAACTTTTATCATCATTTGCAGCAATTATATAAAGCCATCCATTATTCCTTGTATCCATTTCCAGAAAGAAAAAAACATTGCAAAGAAGTCATCCTAAAATAGTAATTCAAAAGAACCTATGCACCTCAGTGTTCATAGCAGTATTATTTACAATAGCCAAGTGCTGAAAACAGCCTAAGTGCCCATCAGTCAATGAGTGAATCAAAAAACTGTGGTACATTTACACAATGGAATACTATGCAACAGAGAGAAAGAACTCCTAGCCTTCACAACAGCACGGATGGATCTGAAGAGCATTATGCTAAGTGAAATAAGCCACGACCTGAAAGACAAATACCATATGATCTCACCTTTAAGTGGAACCTAATCAACAAAACAAACAAGTGAGCAGAACAGAGCCAGAGACACAGAAATAAAGAATAAACTGACAATGACCAGAGGGGAGGGGAAGGAGGATAATGAGAAAGAAGGGGAACGTGTACAAAGAACCTATGGACAAGGGCAGTGGGGAGGGGATTGTCTTTGGGTGCAGGAGTTGGACAGGGCACAGGAGAGCAATGGGGGGAAATGGGGACAACTGTAACTGAACAACAATTAAAAAAATAGAAGTCATCAGACATCTTTAAAAACACAGTGACAAGGAGAAGAATACGGTAGCAGTCAGTAAAGCTCCGAAAGAACAGCAAGTACTCTAATGAAGCTCTCTAACCAAGACTAGTGCAGAACATTGAGAAGAGACCATAAATGTAACCTATTCTCCTTCTGTCAGGGTTTTGAATCCTGTCTTGAATAATGCAGGCATCAGTAAAGTAAGATAGTACCAGCTAGCCTACCAGTGATTAACCAGAAAGAAGTACAACTTTTGAGAGAAGCATTGAAGGAAGATTTCTGCAAAGACAAATGGTGCTTCCACAAAAGTTGGTGTGAAGATTTTCAAAATATAGTACATTGACTATAATCAAAGCCAAAAATTAACTTAATAAATGAAAATTGGGTTGCCCTTGGATACATAGGCAAAGCAGTGTGACTTCTATCAAGGGGTCCTTACCATTCAAAGGTCGCTGGGTTTCCTGTTGCTGAAGAGTTTCACTAGAGACCTCAAAGGTAGCGGGAAAACTTTTTTCACTGAGCCCCTTACTTCACCCAACCACTGGATTCTAGATTCATTACTATGACAGACTTGCCCAATTATTTCAGACAAACCATGAGCTCGAATAATTTTTTTTGCCCTCAAATGGGATTGGTTGTAGATGCCTCTTGAGCTATTGACTCACTTCCATGAGACAAAAGCAGGCTCCTACCATTTACTGATTTTCTATAACCTTAGGCAAATCACAAAATTTCTCTGGGTTCCAGTTTCCTCACCAATCAAATGATGACAACCTTGAAGCCTGTCTCCTAGGGCATCGTGAGTAGTAAACTCATACATGTCAAGTGCTTCCTCCAGACCAGCACCTGGCACACAATAAATATTCAACAAATGTTGTAAATTACAAGCCCCAAGTCTTTGGGGTCCAATGTGTTATAAAATTCAAAATCTGTCTGATTTTAAGGAGAGAGATAGAAAATTAAATAATCTCCCATTAGAGTCTGAGCCACCATTCCATAATCAACTGCATTAATATTTCTGTAAAGCATGGGACTATTCACATTAACTGGGATAAAGACAATAAGTAGCCCCATGTCAGGTTCTGCAGCAACAGAGTGTGTGTTAGAGAAAGTGTACAGTTTTCAGAGCTGTGTGGACTTAGGAATTGTGGGTAAGAAGCTGTGGTTCAAATTGTGGCTATTCACAGCTTACATTCTGTACCATTTGCCTTATTCTCTAGCTCTTCGGCTCCCTGCAGTCTTCCACCTTTCCTGGGTTTCTGACCCATCATCGCATTGCCTTCTTACAGCCTTGCCCTAGTACTTGATAAGACTTCCCTCTTCAACCACAACCTAAACTTACATCCTGCCCAGTTCAGCTCTCTCTGTGATGACCTCCAAAGCTGCCCCTCAACAGTCCTTCCATGCACACTCTGGTCACCTGCATAGAACAGGACAATTTGGCCTGGCAAACTGAATGTGCCAACTCTTTCCAGGGCATACGGACATCACCCTTGTCCCAGAATCCAGAGGAAAGCAGGCCATCTGGGTTACTAAACATAGTACTAGCCTACCCTCCCAGGGCAGTCATGCAAAGAACGCTTAATGAAGCCGCAACAGAGTCTCTCTAACTTCCAGGGATGTATGACGAGCATCCCGAGCCTGAGAAACATTCCTGAAGCATCCACCTGGGAATCGCCCCCACCACTCCACCAAACTCTAACGCTTAGCTGTTTCAAGTTTTTCTCTGGGTGTTGATTTATCCTGTATTATTTTATAAGTATTGACTGCCATAAATTATGTGGCAACCACAAGAAGTCAGTGGGGACTTCAACACCTTTTCTGTCACCCCGCAGTGAGAGCTGAGCCAGGCCAGCTTCATCGTGGGTACACAACCTATGCAGCTGCAAGGGGCACCGTGTTCAGACAAGCCTTATACTTTCTTTAAGGTTCTGCTATTGCCATTTTGAAATTTCTAGTAACAATTGAACAAGGGATCTTATATTTTCTTCTGCATTGGGCCCCACAAATAACGTACCTGTTCCTGGAGCTAAGGTTTCTAAGCAAAGCATTCTATTACTTTCAGAGGAGCCATTCAAATGTGTCGGGGAAAGACCAGACCACCCTGTAGGGCAACTCTCTCTGAGGAAGTGTTGATACTCTGGAGCCTGGCCAAGGCCATGCATTGTGGTACAGGAAAGAAATACTGAAGCTTCTTTTTATACATTTTTATTTCATCATTGTCCATCTCTATTTTTGAATGTTGTCCCTGCTTTCTTTTTTTCCTTCTATCACATAGTAATAGAAACACCAGTTTTTAGCTATGAATATTATAAAATTACATTTGCCAGCATCCCTTCGAGCCCAATGCCTTGCAATTGGATGTGGCCATGTACTAACTTTTGGCCAATAGGATGTTGGTTCAGGTGATGTTGTAACTTCCAGCTCTATCCTTAAATACAGGGGTCCAGCCTCAGAACCCTTCGCAGGAGGCAAAAATACTTGCTTGAGTTTCTGGCTCTGATAACTTCCTCTGTCTCCGTTCTGCATACCAGCTCTTAGGATAGAAATGCACTAAGCAGCAACCTCTCCACAGAGCAGGCCAGACAGAGAACAAAGAGGGCAAGACAAAATGGTGGAGTCCATAGAAATCTCAGATGTTGTGTTTCGGAAACCAGGACCAGTCAATGGGATTTAGTGGAAAGGAGGAAAAGGGAAATTGGAATGAGTCAGTTTGGGTTCAAATCCTGGCTCCACCACTTATTAGCTACAGACTCTTGACCCATGTCCATTAACCTCACTGGCTGCTGTGAGAGCCAATGGGATCAAGCAGGAAACAGAAAGGCATACCACCAATATTCAGAGAGCCTGGCATGTTTCCCACCAAGATCAGCGGGAAGCACAGCACACCAGCAGCACTCATGGCAACCAGAAGTTTATTTTCTCAGTCAGAGGTTTTCCTCTTTTTCCATTTCCTTCAAGCCCATCTGCCCTCCAGTGACTCAGACAGAAACCCTGCTGCTCTCTCCAGCTACAGATGTTATCTTCTGTCATGTGGAACAAACATTCCCTGCCCCCAGCTGGCAGCCAGCCCCAATGGAAATCGATCCCTTAGCTTCCCACACCTACGGGTGATGCAATGTGAGCCACCAGCCTGTACACAGGTGGCAACTGCTGGGAGCAAAGTCCACAAGGTGGCAAGGGCACGTGAAGGGGTGGGAAGGAGGTAGCTTGTTTCAGTTCAGCCATGAAAAAGCCTCCATGCAAGGGGCCTGGAGGCACCAGGTAGGACACAAGTCCCTACCAGCACCAGCCCCTGGGTTGCCTCATCTGTCGTCCACTCTGGTGCCTTGAAAGGTGGGTCTAAGGAATAAGCTCCCAATGTATAAGGACTCAGGGCTGAGTAGGGAGTGGAAATGACACCTGTGGACCCCAAGAATGGGACCTGCAACCAGCACAGTCACACAGGGCCCCAGGCTCAGAAAGGAACCAGCACATGGGGGTTAATTCTCTGTGATCACCATCTTGATTGCTTCATAATTTTGTCTTTGAATTTGTGTTTTGTAAGTACGTCCAATGGAACAAGATCACAGGTGCCAGGGACTCAGTGCCTCGAATCATGTGTCCCTCCCACTGCATCTGCCTCCCCAGGACAGAGGTTTGGCCACCTACTCCCCTCCAAGGGGCAGACAGAGCCCCAGACACCTGTGAGGGTCTTCTATTATCTCCATGATCGAGAGAACATGATATTAAATAACAAATTTAAAAAACACCATAACAGGTTGAGAGAGAGAGTCAACAAAAGGCAGAGGTGCATTTTTTCCCTGCCTTCTGAGCAAAAGGCCCTGCATTCTCATTTCACTCTGGGTCCCGCATATTGTGTAGCTGGCCCCGCCCAAGGTCATGGAGTTCAGTGTTGCCCAGTCCCTGGGCCTCGAGCAAAGGTGGTTCCTCCAGGCATCGCCTCGCCACAGCAGTCCCCTGAGAGCGGTGATCTGCATGGCACTGGGAGGTGCTGACTATGCCTGCAGGGCACTTGGCAAGTAGATTCTGCTCTGCCCACACTTGAAGCAGATTCTAGTTTCTACAAATGACCTTCATTACATGCCTCCTGGTCAGTTCTGGTTTACATAAAGGGTGGATGCAGAGCAAGTCCGCTGCTCAAGGAGGCCCAGCCTGGACCAGTACAGAAAAGAGGAGGTCCAGGGGACACAGCCTCTGAGGACCAACCTCCCTCTCTCTGCCTTGTGCTCCAGCCACTCTGGACCACACCACCCCCAGAGCTCTCCCAGCCCCCAGCCTCTTCTGGGGAGACCTTCAGGACCCCTCCCTGACTGCCCGAGGAGTTCCTGCCCACTCTCGAACCCCCAGCTCAAGTGAGAAGTGTCTTCTTCACCGGCTCACACCCTCCACCCACCCCGAGTCATCGTGCCATCTGCCCCTTCAGCAGGGCTCCACTGGAGCACGTCCCTCTGAACTGCAACGCCTGTTGGCCGCTGTGGGGTCCACCTGGTGCCCCAGCCTGCCCCAGGCCTCACACCGAAGTTGAGCTGAAAAGAATCTAGTCCCTCCCTCTGCCTTAGGCAGGCCTCTCTCTCTAAGAGATACCTTCAATGCTGAGACTCCAGACTTTTTTTTTTTAGTTTTGAGTCCAGGCTATTTTTAAGGGCTCCAAAGCCCAGTCACTTCACCCACTTTCCCTGACACTTGTCCCAGCACTCAGTGACCCTCTCACCTGAGAGCACTCCCTCTTCGGCTCTCTCCCAAACTCTTCCCGCCCTGTCCTGTCATTGCGCCCTGAGTTTCAAGTCCTGTCTTCCAGCCAAACCTCAAGCTCCCAGACCTTCTCTTGTCTTTGAACAGCCCCTGATTCAAATACAAATTAAACTGTGAACAATTTTGACCTCAGCCTTCTCATTGCTAGGAATTTATCCTGAGGGTGTGATTGCATGACTTTGTAAACAGGCAAAGTCAAATACACAAGCATTTTTATTATAGAATGATTGCATTAACCAAAAAATTGGAAACAAGTCAAGTATCCGTCCGTGCGGGACTAATTAAATGAATGTGTTTTGTCTGTACAATGGAACTCCACGCAGTCATTAACAACGGCAATGCAGGTATATATTCATGGAAGTGAGAGCATGCCACCATGCCAGACCCCCACACAAACTTGATTAGTTCAAGGGGAAAATGCGAGAAAAGGATTCAACACTCACAGAATTCTGTGATAAAAGAAACCATAGAGGTCGCAGCCCCTTTTTAATGTTAAATCGCTCTCTTCCATCACCCAGCTGATAACAGAACTTTCAGGGCATGTTGATAATGTTCAAAGGAAAAATAAGTTACAGAAAAACACGTATAATATAATGCAGTTAATGTTTTTAAAGTGCATATATAAATGCCTATAGTAAGATGCCTGAAGGGATGTTTCATTAAAAAAGATGAGCATTAATCTCTGAGAGGGTGGATTTGAGATTAATCTTATTTTCATCTTTCTGCCTTTTTCTGTATTGCTTTACACTTTTATAAAAGCTATGTGTGATTTTCACATTTAGCAAGAGCTGTAAACTTCTTCCTGTTTGGGGGAAAAATAGCATCCGGAACAGGAAGCCATCATCACAGAGTAGTTAGATGAAAACTCACGCACAGCGCTTGGGCACCCTGCAGGACTCAGACGCACGGGTACACGCGGAGCCGACGGGCCTCACGGGACGTTCCGTTGTGCAAAATGCCCCAGCCCTTTCCCTGAGTGAACATCCGGAAACTGATGCTGCCACTGATGGGGTGACGGCTCCGACAGAGTGAAGTCCTTCATGGTTTTGAAAATTCACGGCTTTGCTTTCAATATCTCACTTAACCTTCAAGACTAGATTGTAACTAGACCCCCGACCGAACTCCCTAAATGTTTGTCTGGTCAGCATTAGGCAACACGTCCGGGCTGGTGCTGGCATGGTGGTTTGCTGGATACAGATAAATGGGTGGGTGGATGGATGGAGAAATGAATTCTTTTTCCTCTTTTACAGACAAAAACCCATCAGGGAAGCAGAGAGGAAGCAGCACGCCTAAGGTGATGCGGTCAGTGAACGAGAAGATCGGTGGTCGGATTCATGTCTGTACGTGGTTCCCTAGTCAGCTCTCTTTGATCCAAAAGGCACCCCCAAGCCTGTTTTCTTTAGTAGGAAATACTTCAACATCACTGACACATACTTAGATAATCAGAGATGATAGTCAAATACCAATGGCATGGGTATTAACCTATCAAAATGCCACCAGCCAGGGCACCAGTGTGGGACCTGGAGACCTCCTGCGATGCGTGGCATTAACTCACTAATCCCTGGAGGTAAGTGGGTCCTGGGTGTCGGAAGGGCACTCAGTGGATTCAAGACAGGACCTACTCACCACTGGTCTGGAACTATGTCATTATTTTAACGAGGACAGCCATACGGATGCACAGCGTTGGGCACAAGCCCTGCTAAAAACCCTCTACAACACTGAGACGGCTGCTCGTCACGTGAGCAGGGCTGCCCCCTCTCCACTCAGAGCAGAGCTTCATCCGGACATTATTTATAATGCCACTTACAACTTTTATCCTAATGAATCCAATCTGCATAAATAAATGAAATCAAATGCATTATCCTCTCCTGATAACTATCCTGAGGCTGATTGTGCCAGGGCATCAGGGGAAAAATAATTGCAATGAGAGAGAATATACTAGATTATAAAAAAACACGGCAGCACAAATTCTTGTTATGAAGCCAACCTTCTCTGAACACACCTGTGCTAAGTGCATCGTTGTCCTCAGCGGCACTGGCTGGGGTCCTGGAAGGCAGTTAGACTGTCTGGGACCTCAGTCTTCTCATGGTCCGTGAAAGCAGGAGAGACTCATAAATAACTGCCGTATAAAGTGTAAGGTTCAGAGAGGTCAGGAGCGCTGCATGAATTCAGAGGAACGAGAGTTTATTTCCATCAGAGGAAACCCAGGAAGGCTGCCTGAGAAGGGTGGCCTTGACTGGGGTCTGCTTTACAAACAGTAGCATTTACCCTCGGGGCTGTCAGAGATCGACACAGGCCAGTGGTGAAGCAAACGTCATTGTCCAAGGCATTTACCAGCAAAATGTGCAAAAGGGGCATCGTGTATACTTTACTGAACTTGTCATTCTCCGAGACATCGTGCTTCCTTACCTCCCAGCCTTTACTCAGACTGTGCCTTCTGCCTGGGACACTCTCCCTCACCCCACTTCCACTTCAGGAATGTTACTTCCTATTCATTCTTCACAGTTTAGATGCACTTTTTTCTAAGAAGCCTTTCTTGAGTCCCCCAGATGGACGGGATGTCTCTGTTCACCCAGTCTCCCCCAGCCGCCCGAGCTTATCCTGGCCATAGCCCGCACAACACCCACACCACAACCGTGTTTTATCACACAGCACTACCACTCATTGTTCTCGCTCTGAGAGAGCATCTAGTCTGATTCAGTTTTGTAGACCCAGTACCTAGCGAGGTATTGTACTCAAAACAGAAATGCTTCTTAAGTAATTAAAGTTTTTAAATGATTCAGCAGCCCAGTTCCGTACCAGAACCCCAGTCATGTCCCCAGTCTGAGCTGATGACGCACCCATGTAATTCTACCAAGTCGCTTTGCAGATGAAGCCGTACAAACGTGCCCAGACCCCTCTTATTCAGCCCCCCAAAAAAGGAAATCCCAAGGCCTGCTCTGAACCACACAACTAACCACCCAAGGCCATCATGGCCACGAGGGTACAGTATGATCCCCCGTGGAGTTCCCTCAGCAAGTCTGTGAATGAGGCCAGTGAACTCCATTCTTGTGAGAGGACTAGAAAGACCTCACCTGTCCTTACAAACAGAGAGGAGAGACTTTGAGGTAGGAGATGGCCAGGAGAAAAGAAACCACAGGTTAGCTCCATTAAATAACAAAAAGCCTTGCCTTCAGAAAATGAAAGCATTTAATACTAACTCTTTATAGTCCAGTTCAAGGAATTTAAAGAAAAAAATTTTAAATGCTCCTAATATGAACAGTAGTTATCTCCAGTGATATTACGAGTGGTTTTTAAAATCCTCCTAGCTTCTACACATTCCAAATCTTCCACAATAAATATTACTTTTTTTTCACCAGGAAGAGCAAAGTGTTTTAAGTGCACGATCTGACCGGGTGGTCCCTCCTGACCCAAGCATGACCTTTCCGTACTAAGCCTTAGGCCTTAGTTAACCCTGGAGGATTTTGAAGGGAGCCCCTCACACCCGCTCCCAGCGCCCTGGCTCAGGCCACACCCAGAAGACTTGCTGGCAAGAGAGGGAAATACATTACTTGGCCTTGGCTGGCTTCTCCATTCTCCTCTTCCTAGCGGCTCCTCTGGGCTAGGAACCAGCGAAGTCCTGGTCTGTGGCTTTATCCAGAGTCTGACCACAGGCCTCTGAGTCTCAGGGTAATCTGGAGGGTGGGGCTATTGGGGGTGTGGCTGAATCTCGGGTGCCTACCCTCAAGCGTCCTGTTTCCCAGAGCAATCAACGTGTGGATGCAAACTGTCCCATGACAAGGGGGCCAATCTGTCAGGCTTCCTAACCATGCCTCCCCAGAGGTATGTATCTTTACTTCCTTCAACGACAGAATTAAAGGCTAAACGCTTTCAAGCCCCAAACTCATATTCTTCTGAAAATTATGTGATAAGACCCTCTCATCCCAAAGGAAGACACATCACTAAGATCATTCAATTCTCCTAGATTAGGCTGCCCAATCGAACTTTCTGTGATGATGAAAATGTTCTATTACCTGTACTCAACCAATATGGGAGCCACCAGCCCACATGACTAAGAGAGCATTAGAAATGTAGCTAGCGTAACTGAATAATTTTTTAAGATTAATTTAAATTTAAATGACCACATGTGGCTAATGGCTACTGTTTTGAACACTGCAGTTTAGAATATTAGACCTAGAAAGAACCCAATAAATCATGTGGACCTGTAATTTTCACCCTTTGCAATTGTGAAACCCATTGTTCTATCAAAGATGTATTCGGACCATTCCCATATTAACAGGATGTTCAGTAGCTGTTGATTAAGAACATCATCATACCCAAATGTAGCAAAAATTCAATAATGTTTTAAATTTCATTTTAATTAAGAAAATTATGATCATCAAAATTCAAAAAATAGTAAGTTTTAATTGCATTTTAATTAAGAAAAGCATAATGACCAAAATTGGTTCAATAACACTTTGATTTGCATTGTCTTACTTAAACAGTATGCTCATACACGCACATATAGTAGTCTGCTGTGAGCATATTAATGTGTCACTTCAGCTCCCACCTCGGTGACGTGCCATGTAACATTCATGCCAGAAGTGGCTGATACACAAGAGTCTAGGGATTGATTTTCAGGGAACTCCCTTATTTGTCCACTTTGTGCCAAACGGCTTCCCACGGTCAACAGCAGCCAGAAGCGAGTCACCATAAACCCAGGGTGTGCGCCGTAACAGACGCCACAGCACACATGCCAGCTGTTCCCTCAGGAAGGGTAAATTTGTCCTGTAATTATCTGGAACAAGCCCCACAACCTGTTTGCAGGAATGCATGGAAATTAACACAGCTGTGTGCCAGAGATGCAACCTAACGCAGAGGCCGACCGCAGCTCTGAGACTCGGAGCCCTGGGTTTGAGAATTCGATCCCACCAGGAACTAGCTGTATGCCCGGGGCAGACCACTTACTGCTCTGGGCCTTAGTTTCTTTTCCCTCAAAAGTAGGGGCTAGGCAATCGTCACTGATCATTGCAGCCCCTCGGTTTCAGCATCCTAGGATGAGCTCATTAGACCAACAGGAAGACAGGCACAGAATGCAGAACTAGAAAGACCTGGGTTCGAGTCCCTAGCTGTTCAACTTTGATCAAGCTTCTTAATCTCTCTGGGCCTTGGTTTCTCATGAGCAAAATGAGGATCATAACCTGACTGCTGGAAGATGTGAGAGAGTGAATATCAAGAACTACAGTGTGCTCGCCCCCTGGAGATGCTCCGTGATTGGTGGCTGCTGTGATTATTATTAGCATCATTGCCACTGTCATCATTACAATTATTAATATTGTTACATTTCTTTTAAAAAATTTAAGCCCCAAACCATTTTATTGCATAACTATCATGCAGTCCATAGGAATATCAACTCTTCACTAGTAATTTGCATGAGATTAATAAATTTCCTTCTCTTGTGTATAATTGCTATTCTTTTCAAATTTTTACCTTAAACCTTTTAATTTCTGACACTTCAGTTCCTTAGTAATAATGAACGATATAAATGAGTTTGATCTACAAAGAATTGTACATGGGCTCCTGTACTTTTGGAAATAAGAACTTCTTCTTTATTCAGACAGTAACATGTGAATCTATACTCACAGTCCTAAAGGAAAAATCAAACTAGTTGATTGGTAAGGTCAAAATACAGAGAATGCGTCCCTATTCTTTGCCGTAAGTGAATCAGGCTCATCCCACATTCCTGCCTTCTATCCTCAGCTCCCTAGCTGCCCCACCCCACCCCACCCCACCCCACTTTCCCTCCCCACTGTCCTAGAGATTCAGCAAGAATGTGATGGCAGAGAGGAAAGGCTCTACAGGTGGTAGTATCCTTTTTTCCTTATTCACATTTCTTTATTTTTAATTTTAATAAAAATTCATAAAAACAGTAATATTCTACTAGGGAAAAAAGATGTTATTTATATTTCTTAAAAGTGAACTATAAGAAAATGACCCAGAAAGTAAATAAGCAAAAGATAACTCTCCAAAATGATTCCCAAAGTGAATGTCCCCCATTTCAAAAAACTTGTCACTGCAGCTTAGACATGATGACCCACGAGATTTTCCCAAAGGGAAGGGTGTGGGGGTCAAATTGTAAATGCCAAGCACTGAAGCCAGCTTCCAGGTAGGGAGTGAGAGTTTGGGAGTTGCTAGCCCCCTGACTTGGTCCTCTTATATGCGTTAGGCAAAGCACCCAGAACTGCCTCATAATTTGTTAATCATTGGATTTGTCAGGCAAGAAATGTACGGCCCTTACTTCAATCGTGGGAACGGAACCATCATTTTGCTTTTAAAGAAACCAGTACTCAGAAACATAGCACAATGTATTTGCCATTCCATGTCCTGTTTCTGAGTACCATGAAGGTGGCTTCCCAGCATCCTCTGCGGTTGAGTTGGGGCTCTGTAACTGAGTGCTGGCCAGAAGGACATGGGTTGAAATGATGGAAGCCACTTGCAGACTGTCTGGCCACACCCCCATGGGTCAGCTTGCCTGGTTTACCTTTCCTTGCCCCAACACTCAATGGGCATTGGGTGCTGGGACCACTCAGTGAGAATTAGAGCAACGAAGTCTTCTGCTCTGTAAACTGCAGAGAACAACGTCCACCACTGAGTGTCTTGCTGAAGCCCCCAAGAGCGTCGATTAAATGACTCAGACTTGAAAACAATGGCTGCTGTGGGCAGAGGACCTAAACAGAGCCTGGGAGAGGCCACTCCCTGTGGATAGTTGGCTAAACGTCATGACAAGGGAGAGGAACTTCACACAGTACAAGTTAGAATGAGCAGGTTAATCGGTTTGTGGTTTGGTTGGTGGGTTTGATGGAGAGGATCTGAGGTCAGCAGAGCCAAGTTAGGGACTGGGAATCTCTGGGGGAAGAGGAAATGCCCACAGAGACATCTCTTATAAAGAAAATTAATTTTGTGGGTACTTTCTCCCAGGACCTTGGGGAAAATCATAGTTTTCACACACCTTTAAAGCTACGTGATCTAATTTTATGTTGTAACTCCCTTAAATTATGTCTAGCCCCTCAGAAGGGCCTGATATTCCCCAGTCTTGGTGGCAGTATAGTGGGGACCAGAGGGACAGCACAGTAAAGAGAAGTATAATCTGCCCCAGCATGGCCTTTGACTTCTGCTCCTGCTGCCCATGGAGAGGAAGTGGCATCCACTTGAGAGTGTCTGGGACACCCAAGTGATGACCGTCAACATGTGCTTCCAGCAGAGATGTGAGGTTAAACCTCCATTTTCCCTAATGTGTGTGTGTGTGTGTGGGGGGGGGGGAGAGAGAGAGGGAGAACTTGAGTGTTTCCCATAGTTGGGGGACACATGCCCACATGACATTGTGGTCCTGAGATTATTTTAGGGGACATTAAATATTATTGAAGCCTATACTAATAAAATTATTACACACTCTCTTCCTTGATCCTTGTGATTATAACCAAGAGCCATTTTAGTGTGGGTACAACTGTACCTTTAGTGCTTAAGCACTGGCTGATCTCACGTTTAACAGACGGAAGGAGGCCTCAGGCTCAGAGCCTGACACAGACACAAAATACAGCTAGAATTTAATAGCATTGCTTTGTTTTCATGGGGTTTTTTGTTACCTTTTTTTATAACATAGTTTTCCATTTTCAATAATGTCATAAAGTTTCCTTTTAAAATAAATAGTTAAATGTAAAAGTTTATGGAAAAGGAATAGGAAAAATAGTATTTAATTTAATGTACACATAGTTTTTGCTATGTGCCAAACACTATCCCATATGCTTTGGAAATATTAGCTCATTTATCCTCAGGATCAGCCTGATGAATGAGGAAACTTACTCAAGGTCACATGGCTAGTGCTGGGCAGCGGGTGGAATTGAGCACTCAGCGGTGGGCTCCCGAGACATGGCTCCCACCCACTGCCTCTCACAGAACCTCTGTCCCGGCGACAGAGTCAGGAAACACTGAAGGGGAGGGTGGCAGCTCTCTGGGAGGTGGTGGGTATAACAATGAAGTCCAGGTCTTAATCAATTGCCTTATATTTAACTTATTCCCATCCAAACACTGTCCAAGAGCTTCTTATAACCTTAGTCTGTGAGGGCCAGCTTATTCTTGTCCATTAAAGAGTTAAAAAGCACATTTGAGAGGAAGATGCTTCCAGAGAGTTTCCTAAGCACCCCTGCTCTCCTCAGCAGGCTTCCAGCACAGGCTGCTTCTCATCTTTCCTGTCCTAGAGTGCATAATCTTCCTGCTGTGTGCAGTAAGACCCCACTCCTCTGCTTCCCCGCACTTCCCTCAGCTGTCTTCAATTATCTCTAAGACTTCTGCTCTCTGGGAGAGCAGCGCAAGATGGATCAACAATTTTAAGCCTGAATTCTTGAAGGAGACTCTCCATTGTATCAAAAATAATAACATATGTTAAAACAGTTACAGCATTGAAGTCTTCACAATACCAAAAAGATTTCTCTAGAGTGAGCAATGTCCCTACCTCTACTTTTATTTTCCTTAGAATGATACATCTTCTTAAGCAAACAACCAAAATAATTGTCAACCTCTACTGTGGCTGGTAATTCTTTTTCATAATGGAAAAGCTTTTTCAGGAAAGAATCGATCCCATGAAAGATAATTTCATTTTCTTTGCAGGGGTGTGTATAGAAAATAATGCTAAAGGAAGCTTATTGTACATGTATATTCTGCTGAATTTTCTTGCCTAATATGTGATGAAATTTCCTGTCACTGGAGCAATCTTATAAAAAGGTTAATTCAAATTTTAAGAGATGTGAGTTCAAACAAGATGAGGCCACCAGTGAGGATACTCACAGAACAGGTCCAGAAACTGCCTGTCACGGCAGCAGAGTGACGAGTGGCCCTTATCATGCCAACAGTTGTAAAGTGCTTTGTCATTTCTCTCACTTCCTTTCATCTGATGCCTTGCACATCCAGCTGCTGGAGGCTGAACCCCAAAGTATCTTTCTAAACCCCACCTGAGCCCAGAGAACTCAGGTGTGTGAGCCTAGGACCTTTGCCATTTTAGACAGAGAAACATCAATCAGAGAAAATTACATTGCTATTTTGGGAGTACAAAGGAAATGGGATATGTAAAAAATATGCTAAATAGACAAGGGTTGGATAAAAAAATGTCAGCGAACAAAAAGAGGGCTAGCAATTTCAAGCAAGTTCAATAAATCAAATATAATTAAAATATAAATAAAAGAATAGCTCTTGGGTGGATGTATACCAAGTGCTCTCACATAAATTATTTCACTTTGTCCCATTTCTACGTGCCAAGTGTTGTGGTAGGCACCAGGGCGATGACGGGGAGGAAGCCTTGGTCCATGCCTGGGGAAGTCTTACAGACCAGCCTGGGGGAGGGGTGGAGAGGGGCTGGGACAGAGACCAACATGCAGCCACAAAGTTATGAGCACAGGGGAGCAGAGAGGAGGGGATGGCCAACCCATCCCATGGACCTAAGGGACATAGGATGAGGCAAGGGTCCCCTTAAGGAGCGACATATGAATTGAGTCTTGATGGAGTCACAACTTTTATCCATACAAATATGGGCAAGGACTACTCTATTGTGGATTCTAAAGCTACATCAGTGAACAAGACAAAGTCCCTCCTCTTCTGCAGCTTATATTTAGTTGGGGGAGAGATACAGTACACACACAAACACCTCGTATACCGTATGTCAGGTGCTGGGAAGCACTATGGGAAAAATCAGGGCGAAGGGAATAGAGTGATGGAGAGAAACTATAGAAAGGGTTATTGTTTTCTGTAAGGTGGTTAAGGAGAGACTATCTGACAAAAATGATATTTGAATAAACCTGAAGAAGGGGGGAACAAGGTCATACAGATACCCAGGAAATAGGAATGAAGATATCCCAGGAAGAGGAGCCAGCAAGTGCAAAGGCCTGAGGTGCAGGCTTGCTCGGTATGTTCGGTGAAGAGGAAGGAGGGGAGTGTGGCCGGGCAGCAGAGAAGGCGGCATGAGACGGAGGAAGGGGTCAGAGAGCTGACAGGGGCCGGACTGTGGACGCCCTTGCAGAACACTGAACAGATTTCGGCGTTTGCACTGAGTGACACAGAGGGCCACGGGGGTCTTTGGGGAGCAGAATGACATGATTCGATCAACATTTTTCAAAGACAACTCTGGGATCTGAATGGAGAATAGATTATAGAGGGGAAAGTGTGGGGACACCGGTGAGACCTGTTAAAACAGACAAGAGGTAATAGTGGCTTGGGACAGAAGGGTGGTAGTGGCCAAGGTGTTGGGCATGGGTAGCTTCTGGATACATTCTGAAGGCAGAGCCAGCAAGATCTGTGGACTGGCTACAGTACACAAGAAAGAGAGGACTCAAGGATGACCAAGGCTGTTGGCCCGAGAAATTTAAGAAATGGAGTTGCCATTTATTAATATGGGGAAGACATTTAGAAGAGCAGATTTGGGTGGAACAGAAACTGGAGGCTGTTATGAAGATATTAAGGTTCGAGATGCCTTTTGGCTGTCTACAAGCAGATTTGGGGTAGGCAGTTGTATTTACATACAGGAGAGAGATCCAGGCTGCAGGTGTGAAATTGGAAGATGGTATTTAAAGTCTTGAAACCAGAGAAGGCCCTGAAAGGACAAGCGTTAATTTAGAAGAATTAGAAGGAGAGAGACAGGAGGAAGAAGCCCTGGATGTTCCAACATTTTGAGTTTAAAAAGAAAATGAGGAATAAGCGAAGGAGATTGAGAAAAAGTGATGCTGAGCAAGAAGGAAAACTGGTCCAGGTGGGTCCCAGAAGCCAGGTGAAGAGTGAAATGAGAACTGCTGTCAGAACTCAGCAATGTGGAGGCCCCTGGGGGCCTGTTTCAGCCGAGTGGATCCAAGAAAAAAATTGAAAAATAGAAAGTGATGGGAGTGAGTATAGGAAATATTTGAGCTTTGTTTTAAAGGGAGGCAGAGAAATAGGACAGTAACTGGAGGAGCATACAGTGTCAAAAGAAGGTCTTTTGAGATGGAAAATATTATTGCATATTTGTATGTTTGGGGGAACAATCCACTATAGAGGGACCATCTGATGATGCAGGAGAAAGAAGGTGAAATTGCAAGCATTTGACCTTAGGTGAGTGAGGGAGCATAGCATCTGACACCCAAGTGAAGGTGTCCACTTAGAGAAGAACATGTACCAGTCATTTGGTCTGCACACAGACGAAGGACACTAGGAAGTGTGTGTGGCATTATCACAGATGTATTCCTATTCGAGGTGGCAGAAGCACGCGAAAGTTCTTTTCTGATTCTGACTACTCTCTTCGTGCAATAGGAAGCTAACTACCATTTTTTTAGCACGCACTCACTATAAGCCAAGACTGTTTTCAGTAGTGCACACGCATGGTTCACTTGATCATAACTGTGTGAAGTAATTACTAGCATTCCCATTTTGCAGATGAGTAAACTGGGTCATGAAGAGGGTAAGGAACTTGTCACAGCCAGTACATGGCAAAGCCTGGATGTCATCCTAGTCAGTCTGATTCTAAATTCAAAGATTTGAGAAGAGAAATTATGAAAGAGACTTCTAGGAGCCTGGGAGAGTCGGCGGACTGGGAAAATACACTAGTAAGGGCTCACTTGAGATCAGCAGTCATGGAGATAAAGCAAAACCAACCAACCACCCTAAGATCATCTTATAAGCACTGCATCTGTGCTGGAGAAGTGAGGACATTGGAGCCAAAGCAGGGCCCTTGAATTCTTGTCCCAGGTCACACTGTGTGATCACAGACAAGCATCCTTCCACCTCTAACTCCCTTGTAGGACAAACACGTTGAGTTAAGTGTTCCCTGCATGGGTCAGCACTGCCCATGGTAGGATGTTTACCACTCCTGGTCCCTGGCCACTGCATGCCAGAAGTGCCCCATGATGGTCACAGTTATGACAGCACCACATACTTCCTGTGGCAGAAATGGACACGCTGCTTCTCAGCCCATCCCTCCTTCTCCCTGGACGTGCACTGGATGTCTCATCCTCCCTTGCAGCTGATTGTAATCACAGAACGGTGCTGTGGCCAAAGTACATGACGAGAAGTAAGTACGCCAGCTGCAGGCCCGCACGATGAAATTCTCCCTCTTGATCCTCCACTTTTTCTCTGTCTCTCCTCATCTGCCAGCAGGTGTCAGAGACAGCACAGTCCCCTTCGGTCTGGGACCCAGCCTCACTCCCCTGTCAACTGAATGGTAAGTCAACGACAAATAAGCATCTGGCACATGAAGCTGCTGAAGCTGCTCAGCGGATCTGTTACGGCAGCTAGCACTGCCCTAAGGAACCCCGCAGACGAAGTGTCGGCAATGAGCCCCTCACCCGGCAATTCCCTGGTCTTGCCCTTTGAAGATTAAGTAACTGTGACAGGTAGGTGGCCATCCTTGCAGGCTGGAGCATGGCTCTCCAGGGGGTGGCATATACCCTGCATCAGCACCCAACACATGGAGCTGCCTCTCCCACAACCAAGATTCACCGGCACAGGAATCACGGGGAATGATGTCAGCACATCATTATCAGCAAAGAAATAAATTCTCGGGCCAGCTGATAATACAAGAATGTTCATAGCAACCATATTCATAACATGGAAAAATTGGGAACAGCCTAAATGTTCATCAGCAGAACAAATAAAAAGTGAACTATGGCCTTGGCTGGCGTGGCTCAATGGATGGAGTGCCGGCCTGTGAACCAAAGGGTCGCCGATTCGATTCCTGGTCTAGGGCTCATGCCTCGGTTGCAGGACAGATCCCTAGTAAGGGGCTCAAGAGGCAACCACACACTGATGTTTCTCTCCCTCTCTTTCTCCCTCCCTTCCCCTCTCTAAAAATAGATAAATAAAAACTTAAAAAAAAAAGTGAACTATGCACGCATGCTCTGTGGTATTTACTTTATGTCACATACAAACCTGCACCTGGGTGTTTACAGCAGCTTTTCCATCATTGCCGAAACAAGGAAGCAACGAAGGTATCCTTCAGTGTGTGCAAGGGAAATGAAATGTGGTCTATCCAGACAATGGAATGTTACTTAGTGCTAAAAAAAAAGCTATCAATCTATGAATAGACGTGAAGGAAATTTAAATACATATTAGGAAGTGAAAGAAGCCAATCTGTAAAGACTACATATCGCCTGGTCCCAACTATGTGGCATTCTGGAAAAGGCAAAACTGTGGAGAGAGTAAAAAGTTTAGTGGTTTCCAGGGGTTGCAGGAAGGAGAGGAGGAGTAAAAGGACCACGGAGGATTTTTAGGCAGTGAAAATACTCCGGATGACACACATAATCGTGGACACCACAGAGCGAACGTTCAACACCGAGAGTGAACCCCAACGCAAACTGTGGGCTTTGGGCAGTAATGATGCGTCGGTGGAGGTTCATCGGTTGTACCAAGTGTACCACTCCGGCGGGGCAGGGGCAGGGGGCGTTGAAAATGAGGAGGCTGTGCACATGTGGGTGGTGGGGGTCCATCTACTCAGTTTTGCTCTAAAAAATAAATTCCACCTCAAATGCTATGACTACAGGCAACAATATGGATCAGTCTAACATATACTGATGAGCAAAAGCAGCCACGTACAAAAGAATGCAAACGTGCGTGATTCCATGTAAATGAAGTTCGAAGACACACAAAACTAAGGTGAGAGAAGTCAGAGTGGCAGTCACCTCGGGAGAGGGCATTAGTTCAGGAGCATGGGAGTGTTTTCTGGGGTGTTGGGAATGTTCATCTCAGATATCTGTACACGCACACACGTGCATGCACACACAGAGTACTTGAGTCTTCCAATGTCATGGAGAGGTCTGAGGAAAGGGTTGAGGGTCTGCTCCCAAATGACAGCCCCCTGGATCGGTGCTCTCAGGGAGGCTGCATGCACACCGTGTGACTAGCCAGGGTCCTCTTAGCCTGTGTTCTTTCTTTGCAATGTCTCATTAGACACACATTTGATTTTGATTCGAAGAGAAACTTAATTTATTGTATCACTTTTCCTACCTTTTGAATCACACTGAGTGGTCTCAATGGGCACAAGTTAATTTGGAGAGAGATCTTGGAGGGAACATAATTATCTGCCCAGGTTTCAAGTTACTCAGACTCCAAACAGGAGCCTCCTGAGGGTCCCCCTGGGTTTCCTGTTTATAATCAAACAGAGACAGTGGGGAGGTGCCAGCTGAGGTTCTGACTGAGCTGGGACCAATTTGTGTCCCCTGCAGGACACACTACACTCCGGAAACTTGATTGCTGCTCCATCTCCAAAGAGAAATGATGTGTGACTGAAAGGCTGATGCCCTTCTTCAGGAATCTATTTCTTTTTCATAACAGGGAACATTTTGGTAGGTGACTCTGCGCCCGCAGGGGAAATTAACAGGATGCTGAGCTGTGTTTGGCAGGACTTACCGAAGGTGATGATGTTCTTTTAACCTTCTAACATCAGACGCTCTCGCTTTACCTTATTTAATCTTCACATCAATCTGCAAGGTAAGTCTTGTTATCCCCATTTTCCTGGGAGGAAAACTGAAGCTCAGAATGAATGACTGAGCAATCTGTCGAAGGTCACTTAGCCAGCATCCTCAAAACTGACGTCCCTGCCTCCGGTTTTAGAAAGCATGGCTCTGAGAACCCTTGCACCTAGGCTGCGGGTGAGGGCTGTTCCCCATGGGGATTGTCATTCATAGCGTGAAAACTAGAACTGGGTGGCAGTGGGACTGAAAAACTGTCGCAAGATGGATGGAAATGCTCCAGCACGTAGATATGATTGTGAGTAGTCTGAGGAGCTCATTGAATTGACAAGCTTCATGAAGTCAGATAAACAGTGAGATGCTCATGGATCCGAGTACTTCCACAGAACAAGAAACTTTCCTTTCCTTTTATAAGTCTTCATAATGTGCCAGCCCTTTTAAGATGAGGGGACTAGTCATCTTTCACCACAAAGAGTACATGAAAATCCCTAAGAATAAAAGCCCAAAGAAGACAAGAAAGGAGGAAACTTACTGGGCATCTTCATGCTGACCTTTCTATTCACACTATTTCTTAAAATCTTTAATATGTCATAGAGAGGAAGAGGCACATCCCCACGTTACAGATAAAAAAGCCAAGTCCAGAGAAGTGGTAGAATCACACTACACTATAAGGTGATGGTTGAACTAACAAGAGAACGTTGAAATTCGACAGCCTGGGTGCAAATCAACCTCAGTAATCCCTTATTCGGTGACATCGGACTTTTCTCCCAACTTGTCCTTTAGTTGTCTGGTCTAACAAATAATTGATCATTTAGGAGGCTTTGGGTAACGCCATAGAAAACTCAAATCAAGATGGCTTAAACAATAAGGAACTTTTATCATCTCACCACATAAGAAGTTCCAAGGTCAGGTAGGGTCAGGCTTAATTAATTCAGTGGATCAATGACCTCATTAGACAACCGGGCTTTTCCTAACTCTCTGCTCTGCCAACCTCAGAATGTCAGCTTTGTCCCACAGTCTAGCTGCCCTCATGGTCCCAGGATGGCTGCCACAGATCCAGGTGTCACATTCAGACAGGAAAACATTCAGAGAAGTAACAGTGGCCAGTTCTTCTTATATGTTTCTTTCAATTAGCAAAGAAGCCTTTCCCAGAGTCCCTACACCAGTATATTTGTTCTCAAGTCCCATTTTCAAGAATTGAGTCACACACCCATGTCTAAACCAATCACTGCCAAGGAGAATGGGACCCCTATGGTTCACCTAGACCTTAGTCTCAGGATTTAATTCTGAAGGAAATCCACGTAGGGAGTGGGAGATTCCCCAACAAAAGCAAGTCATTCACTCCCAGCCCAGAAGCAGTCTATTGGTATGGTACCATGAGGGTCTTCTAGAACAAGTTGCCAGGTAACACACAGGTTACCCAGTTAAATCTGACTTTCAGATACACTGGAGTTTCAGGTAAACGGAATGTATTTAAACAATATGTTATTTAAAATTCCAATTTAACTGGACACCTTGTATTTCTGTTTGCTAAATCTGGTTACCAAGATTACAGAGGAGAAAAATGCATGGGGATTCAAATTCCAGGTTGGTGAGCAGTGGCCCTGGGTCGGTGTTTAAATTTGATGAAAAGCACAACAGGGCTTTTGTACAGACACGGAGCAGAAATGTGGGGTGTGGGGCAGGCCTGACGCCCAACCGGTCTTTTGTATACTGTGATCTCTGCCCTTCGTGCTGATCTCAATTCAGAAATCCGCTTCTTTATTTCACCAACAATGACAGCTTTCTTTGGAATGAATTTAGACATTTCACTTGAAATATGACATTTTAAAGAGCAATATCCAAGGATGCTATTCTTTCAAAATATGTGTGTAAAATAAAATCTTTTATTTTTCTTATTCTGAATTGATTACAAAAGCAACTGTGTAAAGAAGTCATAGAAAGAAAGTAGTGGGAGACTTATGGATGCTTGAAACAAATGCCAGCAAAGTCATCAAGGCCGGGGAGGAGCGAGAATCGGGGATGCTCTGTTAGGAGGGACCTGAACTACACAGGTCTAGTGGCCTAGTTTGATTTGAAAGTACATTTATATTCGTTAAAAATATATATACTCTAGTGCAAGCACCAAAAAAAATTTTTTTAAAGTATAATTCATGTGTTGAGAGAAAAAACAGAATCATATAAAATTCTCCAGAGAAAGCTCAATAAAATGAGAAAAAAATACCCTCCCCAAAAACCCAAATGTAATGAATCGAAAAGAGCTTCAAACGTAATATATATTAACCCAACTATAACAAAAATCACCTTAAATGTGAATGATCTAAAAACACCAATTAAAAGACAGAAATCATTAGAGAGAATTAAAAACAAAAAACAAGACCTATCTGTTGTCTACAAGAAATTCACTTTAAACATAAAAACTCAGGTAGGTTAGAAGAGATGGAGAAAGATATAGCAGGTCAACAACACACATCAAAAGAAAGTTGGATAACTGTACTAATTTAAGATAAAAGAAGCTTCATAACAATGATCGGGAACAAAAGGAAATTATCAGGGAAAGAGTGACATTATGTAACAGTTAAAGAGTTAACCCTCCAAGAAGACATAGCAATCTGAAATTTGTATGCGCAGGGGCATCAGAATGCAGGAGGCAAAAGCTGATAGATCTGAACGGGAAAATAAACCAATTCGCTATTCTAGGCGGAGACTTCCCCGCTCACCTTTCAGCAAGTGGGAAATCGGTCAGGATACAGATGGCCTGGTGAGCTCTATCAGCTTGGCCTAATTGACATTTCTAGACCACCCCCTTGGGAAACAGTGGGATACACATTTGCCTCAAGCTCACATGGAACAGTCACAAAGACTGACCACCTTCTGGGCCATAAAACACATCTTTTAAAACAAATTTAGTAGAAATTATACAAAGTATGTTCTCAGCTCACAGTGGGATTGAGCTCGAAATCAATGACAGAAAGATAGCTGGAAAATCCCAAATATTTGGAAATGAACACACTTCTAAATAACCATGAGTCAAAGAATAACTCTCAAGATAAATTTTTAAAAGGATTTTGAACTAAATAAAATAAAAATACAACTGATCAAAATTTGGATACAGTGAAACAAGATAATGGATAGCTTTGAATGCTGTAGTATAAAAGAAGAGAGACTTAAATATATAACCTAAACTTTCACCTTAGGAAACTAAAGAAATTACGAGCAAATTAAGCCTGAAGGAAGCAGAGGAAATAAAAATACTACATGTGTTATAATTCTTAAAAAGTGGTCAAAGGTACAAGAATTTTCTCAGAGTTATATCCCAGGGGCATCTGGCATGCGACCTTAGCCCCATCTGCCAACCGCACTGCAATGGACTGAATGTCTAAACTTATGTGTTGAAATCCTAACCCCCAGTGTGAGGACATTGGGAGGTGGGGCCTTTGGAGGTACTTAGGTCATTACACTGGAGCCCTCAGGAATGGAACTGGTGTCCTTCTATAAGAGGCCCTGGAGTGCTCTCTCACCATCTTTCTGCCCTCCGAGGATACGAGAAGAAAGCCCTTACCAGCACCCGACCACGGTGACTCCATCTCAGACCTCCAGCCTCTGGAACCGTGAGAAATAAATTCCTGTTGTTGATAAGCCCCCAGTCTGTGGTACTTTGTTGTAACTGACTAAGACATACACTCACCTCTCAAAGTCCCCCACACACTTCTCTCCAGCACCCCTCATCCAGGAACTCAGCCCAAGAACGTCGCATTTCTACTTCTCTTGCACCCATCCTGAGAATGTCCAGGCCAAGGGTGCTTGGGTACTTTTGTGCCCCAGCATCCGAGCTGCCTCTCCACTCCACATCTCTGTCCATCAGTGGCATCTTACTCCCTCCTGTTTCTGCCAAAAAGAAAGTAAAAAAAAGCCCTTCCCCTGCATGCTCTTCAACTCACCTGGACCTTCTAGCTCATCAAACATGTCCTGACATGTTACAATATCATTTTAGGTGTGTGCTATTATGATTTATAACAAGAAATATACATTTGCTCTTCACCCTGTTCCGGGGAAAGAGCTCCTAAAACCTCAGGGATTTCCAATGAGATGAGAACAATAAAGGTGTCTTTTGATATGTTCACGAGGTGGCTTTGGGAAAGCTCCTAGGTCCCCTAGGGATGGGGCTGGTTGCCAGGGGAAGGAACCACGTGATTAGAGGATTGAAACTTTCAGTCCCACCCCCACCTCATCTTCGGGGAGGGCGAGGGCTGGTGGTTGAGTTCCTTCACCAAGGCCAATGATTTAATCAGCCACGCCTGGGTAATGAAGCCTCTGAAAAAGCCATCAGGATGGGCTTCTGAGGGGTGAACAATCGGAAATCTGGAAAGAGGGGTGCATACAGAAACGAGGCTTGTCTCACCTGAATGAACGCTCCTAACCAGGAATTTCACTGCCTCAGTGTCGAGTGTCCTGGATCTGTGTCTAATGAAGCATTTTTATGCTCCCATAAGTTTTGGATTTGATGACTGTCAATATCATCACCATGACAACCCAAATCAGTACTGGTATGCCGCTTTGTTTTCTCTATGAGAAAACCCTAGGAAAACACTGAATGCCTGACTTTTCCCCGCCCCCATTGGCTGCTTTCTAGCATTCTGGTCAGCAATGGGCTTTTTATCTTCTTCTCCACAGCTCTTCTGATAGAATGCAGACAAATAAAAAAATTAGGAGAATTTTTTGAGAGCTGTGGATAATGACACTTGGCAATATGCAACTGTCCAAAATACTTTTTTATCATTTAAATTTCTTGAAAACCTCTGCAGTATGAGACGGCAATTATAAATATCCCTCTTAAATGCCAGAAGCTATATTAAGCATAAAAACAAATGACTTAACTCTAAACAGAAAAAAATGCCAAAAAAGAAAGTTTGGTTTTTTGTTTGGTTTTTGTTTAGATCTGAAGTGACTGACAGTGGCGGAACATGCCACTGTCACTGTGTCTTACTCTAGACATGCTTTGTGACTCTACGTCTAAATTAGTTTTTACAAACCCACTCCGCAAGCTTAGAATCTTACGTTTTAGAGGGATAGGAGATGGGCTGTGAAGAAAAACAGTTTCACAAGAGACTCCTTATCTCTTTATATAAAAAGTCAGGAAACAAAAAGAAAATGATGAAAAGCAGACCATGGTTGAATCTAATTGTAAGAACTTGGTCAGCTGGATTCGTTTATCAAGTAGGTCCTTTGTGTAGCTCCCTGAGCCCTTTCAGCGACGTGAACGCCCAGAGACATGATCCACAACGTAGAATCTCCGTAACAAAGCGCTTGGAGGTCCAAGCGATTTGCTTTGTTTTTCCTTTAAAGGTAATTGATTCCGTTCTCTAAGAGACTTATACTACTTCTGATTTCATATTTTCCCTTTTCAAAGATGGGATTTATCATCTCTTGCTTTCGTAACACTGTAGGATAGTGTTCAAATGAACTCAACAAATATATGAGGTCTTGTAACAGGGTGCTGAGCTAGAGATCCCCCAAAATCACAAAGCCCCCATAGCTATCCCTTGGGAGATGAGGGAGGCGGAGCAGGGCCATTGAGAGCTATTTGCATATCTGAAGACCTTGCCCAGGGTTTTAGTAATGTTCAAAGCTGTGCCTGCTGGGAGCCAGGGAGATGGGCAAGACTCTAACCTCTGATGTGATGTAGCTGGTGGGGCTTCCTGCAAGAGCAGTTTGGGGGCAGCTCCTACATCAGGGGGCCACGCTTGCCCGGACTAACAATGGCAATGGAGAAAAGCCGAAGAAACCAGACTACTGGCAGATGTAACCCAGTGTGGGAGGAGTCAGAAGTGGGGTTATGGAGGAAAATCCGTGTGGGGATTTAAACCTGGTGCAGCAGCCATGCTGAGGTGGAACCACGTGGTTTAGGAGTGGAGAGTGAGCTGTCTCTCTCACCCATGCTTGAGCTCTGGACTGTGGGGGAAGGAGAGTAGGAGAGCCATGAGGTGCTCTCTCTTGTGCGTGCTCTTGACCACGTGGCTGGGGACGGAGAAGCCTCTTGACCGTGTAGCAGCAGTGCAGGGGTCTTGGCCACACAGTTTGAAAGAATGCAGGTCTCCCACAGGCCTGCCATGCGGAAGTGCCTTGAGGTTTTGGATGAACAATGTGAGCCTAGCCAGCCCAGCTACGGACTTCATTTTCCTTTCCTGAGATACGGTACCTCCAACTGGTACCTAAGGGAAGGAGGTATTTCACTGGACTTGACTGTCCCTGATTTCTTGGGTCTCACATTCAGGCCAGCAGGAGGCTGACCTGTCAATCGCTTCTGCAGAGACCTTTTGGGTAAGACAATGACCTTCATAAACTTAGCTGCAGGAAACCCTGCAGCACAACCTCTGACTGTTTCCAAAGACAAGCGCCTGTGACAACACTGCCCCAGAAGACAGGACAATGGCTTTCTGTTGCCAAGAAAAGTTCCCAACAGACAGGCAGACGTGTTCACACCTCACCCTGTCCCGCCCTTTACCTCATTCCTCAGCCCCTCTCTGCCCAGCGTCAGCCTGGGCAAGTGTATCAGCTAAAGCCTGGATTCGGCTGCTGCACCAAACCCCCAAATAATAGTGGCTTAAATCAGAAGAAGGGGAAACCCTTTCTCTGTTTTATGTAACTACCCAACTGACTAATATTTTATCACTTTATTTTATCATGTAGATCCATGAAGAACCATCTGCACTTCTCCAATGTCCTCCAAATAAAATATAAGTCAAGTGACTATAGATATACATCTTCCTCCAGCCATAAATAATCAATAAATATTAAAGAATCAGAGTGACTCATGACAGGTCACTCGGGAAGGGAACCAAGATGAGCCACAGGAGGGTGTATTTGGTCAGAGTAGACAACTGCTGTGACAAACAACCCCGTCATCTCAGTGGCCGTCACAGCCCAGGGCAGGTGATGAGAAGACTATACTTGGTGACTCAGGCCCCTTCCACCTAGTGGCTCTGCGTTCCCCAGAGTCCTGGAGTTGTGGCCGGGTCTGGCTGGCAGTGCGGGGGAGGGAGGAGGGACATGGGGGAGGCTTTCCAGCCCTTTGCCATCTTGACTTGGAGGCAAGAGTTTCATTTTTGCTCACACTTCAACGTGATGGTCCCACCCAGATGCAGAAGCGCTGGGATATTTAGTCTAGTGATTCTCCCAGAAAGAAGTGAGATTAGGGATCATCTATCCGACCTCTGCCAAAGAAGGTTTGAGTAGATTTTAGGGTAACCACACAGAAAGTAAATTCATGGGCTTGTCGAAAGGTCCTCACTCAAGGGGAAGAGTCTGGTGGCCCTTCACGTTGGGCGTTCTTGGAGTTTTCTGGAGAAAGAACTGCGTATGAGATGAGTCCTGGTGAGTGGAGCTTGACACACTCACCCCCCAACATTTACTGAGAGCCTACTGCATACGGGGCACCGGGTACACGTCGGTGCACTGCACACAGTACACCTTCATGGAAGTTACTCTCCAGCTAAGGACATAGGTCGACAAAGTAACGGATGTCAAGTCCAGCACAGGGAATATCGTTGATAACACTGTAATAACTACCGGGTCCGGCACAAATAACACCCCTGTTCTATCACAAAATCTTTTATTATGAAATCATAAGCATGTAATTCTGTAACATAACAACATCACACTGAAGCACACCATATGACAATTTAGGTGAAATGTGCAAATGAAAACTATACATGATCACACCCATATTCCCCTCCCAACCACACTCAAGCAGGCATGACTTCTGCCAGACCCCACATGTGCGGTGCCAGGTGGGCGCCGACCTATCTGGGCTCATATAAATGTTTTCCCACTGTGCTGTGCACCTCAAAACAACACAGAATTGAATGTCAGCTGTAAGTGGGAGGAATCTAATTAAATTTATTAAATAAAATTGATCACCTATTTTCTTGAATAATGATGGACCCAAGTTTGAATTAAATTAAATTATATTAATATAAGTAATTGTATTTGTAATTTTTAATTATACTTAAAATTAAATTACTCTATATTAAATGATGAACCTAAATTAAATTAACTTTTTAAAAAGAATTTTAAATGTTTATGTACTAGAATTCTTTATTTCCTAATCTGTATCTTCTAGAAATACTTTTAAAGCTACTACCAGACAATTTACAATGACTTAAATGGGAGTAGTTTTTGCTACATAACAAGGCATTCATTCAGTGGTTGCTGATGTTGGTTCAGCTTCTAACAAGAACAGCAAGGGCTCGGGCTCTATTTTCTCACTACTGTTTCTACTTACGGTTTTTTTATCACATGCTTGACACTCATGGCCATGAGATGGCTGCTGCACCTCCATACATCACATCCAAATTCCAGGCAGGGAGAATGGGGAGGGAATAAAAAATTCTCTCTCCTCACAAGGCTTTGTCTGTTCCTTTGGGAAGGAAAGCTCTCCCCTGTATCTCGTCAGCCAGAACTGGATCACATGGCCACCCACAGACCAGTTAAAGATGGGGATGAGATTACCAAGCAACTGACATCAATTATGCTGAGATTCCTCCCCAAGCACCCCCACAAACACGTGCATTCTATTGTCAGAGAGGGGGACTGCTGGAGAGACAGACCACAGGGCACAGACAGGCTCGGCCGCTCCAGGCCTGAGTTGATCTACCCAAGGGTCTGCTCCGGGAATACTGAGTGGAGGCCTGGACACCAGCCCTGTGGCAGGTCGGAGAGGTGTTGGAGTTACCCAGCAACAGGGACATCACCAGGTGGCAGTCTGCAGGGGTGAGCGAGCCTGCTGCGTTTGCTCACACACACACACACACACACACACACACACACACTCACACAAGGGCATAGGCAGTGTGCTGGAACCTCACAAACCCCAATGGCAGAGGGAGGGAGGGCAGGTTCACTCTGGCGGACCTTCCTCCCACGTGGCTTGAGAGGGGACTTCTTATCCCCAGCGGATACCGAAAAGCACAGATGGAAGCAAACCCTATGTGTACTATTTTCTATTCTATACACAAACACTTATGATAAAGTCGAATTTATAAATTAGGCACAGTAAGAGATTCACAACAATAACTAATAATAAAAGAACAATAATAACAATATACTATAACAAAAGTTATGTGAATGTGGCCTCTCTCTGTCAAAATGTACTCACCCTCCTTCTTGTGCTGTGTGATCTGGTGACTGCCCATGTGGCAAGTGAAGCCAGGTGAGCAAGGTGGGCATGGTGATGCAGCGCTAGGCCCGTGCTGACCTTCTGACGATGGGTGACAAGCACTAGATTCTCTCTGCATATCTGAATCACCAGCATCACTTTGGGCCATTATTAAGTAAAATAAGGGCGACTTGAACCCAAAACACTTGATCTCATAACCGAGATGGCTACTCAAATGGGTAGGCAGCATCCACAGCGTGGAGACGCCAGGTAAAGGGCTGGCTCGCCATCCAGGCAGGTGCCAAGTGAAACAGCACAAGATTTCACCACACTGCTCAGAAGGACACGCAATTTAAAACTAATGAATCGTTTATTTCCAGAACTTTCCACTTAATATTTTTGGCCTTGATGGGCTATGGATCACTGGAAGTGTGGAAAGTGAAGCTGTACATAACTGAGGTTACTGTAGTGAAAGATCTCCAGATGAGATCATCTAGGTTAGGGTGGGCCCTGAATCCAATAATGCTTGTCCTTAGAAGACAAGAGAAAGGTGATCTAAGAAACGGAGGCAGAGGCTGGACGGATGCAGCCACAAGGCAAGGAACACCTGGAGCCACCAGAATCTAGTAGACCCAAGAAAAGACTCTCCCCTAGAGACCGGGGAGGGAGGGAGCACAGCCCTGCTGACCCCCCCCCCCCCCCCGCCCCGGTTTCTGACTTCTGGCCTGCTGAACCCGGAGAGCTCATTTCTGTTGCTTTCAGCCACCCAGGGTGTGCTAATTTGTCACAGCAGCCCCAGGAAACAAATACAAGAACCACATTCCTCTAAGAGGCAACTTGGGCTGAAATGACAGCTTCTGACCTCTGACCGGGACAAGAACCATCACACTCTCCAAGCGAGTGATGAAAGGAAAAGCTGTGAGATGAGAGGGTGGCCGGGACCCGTGAGAGGGACAGGAGGGACAAAGGAGGCTGCTCACCCTCCTTGCGATCCTGCCAGACGCAGAGCTGAGTTTCTTAATGACTTTTGCCAACAGCGTTCAGTAAGGAGCCAGCCTGCAGCTTCTCTTTCCTGCATGATTTCTATGCAGGGAGACTTGGGGTGCACCAGGAACTGTGCTAGGACTTGGGGCACAAGGCTGAACAAGACAAGCCTACCTTCAAGGACTTGTGATCTGGTGAGGACACTAGACAAGGACACAGGCAAAGGGACTGCAGCATGGTAGGTGTTATGAGAGCCCAGAGGTAGAGTTCCTGCCCTGGAGTGGGCAGCCCGGAGGCATAAGCCGGGGGGTGGGAGGGCAAGGCTTCAAACCGCGTGTGCGAAGGCGCGGAGCCTGGAAATCACAGTGCACAGGTAACTGCAGTGTATTCAGAATGTCTGCAGACAAGCACGCAGGGATTCGCAGGTGATGGAATACAAGGGCCAGATCTCCGCTGTTTGGAAGGAAGGAAGGAAAGGAGGAAGAGAGACAGGAGGAGGAAAGGAAAGCCCACCATATGAAGCAGAGCTCTTCTGCAGGAAGTGGTGGAAGGAAAGAACAGGGACCACGTTTTGGGGGGCAGAGGCAGAGGCAGGAGAAACTGAGAAATGAGAGGCTGAGCACTTGCTGCCCAGGGCCTCACGGTGGACAGTCCGTGGTGGTGACAAGTGTTTCCCAAATCTCAGTGGTTCAAACAGCAAAGGGTTCTCACTCCACCACCTTCCATCCATCACAAGTTGGCGGCAGCTCTGCTCCACAGCGCCCTCACCAGGCTGACAGGCCCTGCGCCATTGCAGCCTCATTTGTGACAGTGACAGAGGGAAGGAAACAGCGACCAGGACGCTGGCTCTGAGATTTCTCCCCGGAAACAACATGCATCACTTCTGCCCGCATCTCGTGAGGCTGGGGATAACTGTAGGGAGGTACAATCGGCCATGGGCCAGAAAAGGAAGTGGGACATAGCGGGGGGCGGTACGGGGGGGGGGGTGGGCAACCCCGATGTCTACCACTTCGGTGGAGCCACAGTTTGAACCCAAGCCTCCTGAACTCAGCCCACGCTCTCTGCTCACTCTGGCCTTCCTTTTTGTCAGTTAATCACTTTGGAGACAAAAGAAATGGAGAACAAAGAAGACTTGATCATTTGGGCCCTCCATCCCACACTGCATGCAAACTAGCCCACTGAAGTGACTTGCAAACTTGTTCGTAGGCGGCTCCGAGGATCCCTAACGTGCCGCCCCAAACAGCTGACCGCCACCCAAGCTCTGGTCCCTCTGCAGCCTGTTTTCCAAAGCCGACCCCTACGGGCTGTGTTGCAAAAGTCTTTATGAAACCATCCTCCAAATCCATCCACACACAGAAAGTCGCTTTTGGTCATTTTTTCCTTTGCAGATATTCATTAGTTTGGATTTTCACTTGGATTTATGACAGAAACAATGGCGACTCAGAATATATTTGTTTGGGGCATTTGTTCCCAGGCAAAATGAAATCATCTGTTTAAAACATAGTTCCTTATTTGGGGTGGGGGGAGGGGAGAAGAACACCTTAGTTTTAATGACAAAATTAATCCCCCCAGTTAAGAATGTGTAAGAGAAACACACCCTCAGGGACACGGACATTCCTACTGGGAATTGTGAAGCCTTTATAACCCTGCTCTCCAGGCGACGTCAGCAGACAGGCAGATGGCATTGGTGACTAAGGTTCCTGTGATGCGTTTACCTACTGTCCAGCTTCTCAGTCATCTGTCACCACGTTGCCTTTCTTGGCCTTCTTCAGACTGAGACTTTGTGACAGTTGCCTTTCCAGCACTACTTCCCTCATGGAGAGGGGAATGGAGCCCCACCGTGGTCCGCAGCCCCGGCCTGAAGCCCTGGTCCCACGTCAGAGGGGCCCGTGGGCAGAGCCTGGCTGTGGCAGTCACACAGATCAGGTTGGGTGTCATTTTAGCTGTCACCTTCAGCATCTCACTGATCCACTTGGACATCGGTTTCTCCTTTGTGCTGTGAGGATGCCACCATCATGGGGTTGCTGCATGGAATGCATTTGGTAATCTAAGCATAGTCCCTAAGGTGGGGATGACAAGTATGTTTCCGCTGCTGTGGACTCCAAGTGTCTGGAGCCGTGTGCTAAGGATTCTAATGGCAGTCCACCCAGGTCTGAGGACAGGGTGCTCAATTAGGCTGGTGGCAGGGGCGGGGCGGGTGGTGGTGGAAGTCTCTGCTCTCTTTTCCTCTCATCCCTCTAGGGTATTAAAGAGAACCCTCTCAGCTATAAGAGGCTTCGACCCAATTCAAAAGTTTAGGCCAAAACAAGGTCTTCTTTGGAAGGATGCAGGAATATCTCGGAGAACTGAAGACCTGCAAGAGCTAGGAAGGCAAGCCCAGTGACCTTGGGGACGGAAACCAGGAACCAAGCCATTGTCAGGATGTCAGGGTGCTCCACACCTCCCTCCCCTCTCCCCCTCCCTCTGAAAATGTATTCATAGTCAACCTATAGCCATATGTCCTGATGTTCTCAAAGCAGTTTTCCAAGAGAACTTCACCAAAGTTAGCAGGAATGACTGGAGGTGGTGGGTGAAAAGGGGGGGAACACTATTAAATGAATTCTGTTCTTTTTTAAAAAATGTCTTCTATTTTTCAATTACAGTTGAAGTACAATATTAGTTTCAGGTGTACAAGGCAGTGATCAGATGATTGCCTAACTCAGAAAGTGACCCCCCGATATTTCAAGTACCCATCTGACACCAGGCAGAGTTATTACAGTATTACTGACCACATTCCCTTGCTGTACTTTACATCCCCAGGACTGTTCTGGAACCACCCATTTGTTACATTCTTTTGAAAAGAGGGTTAAAAAGTGAAATGCTGCCACCCCCAGGAGGAGAGGAGCCTCAGCAGCCAGGCCCAGAGCAGGAAACGGAAATATCCGGGCTTGGCCTGAGTCCCACTTCCAACACCCCAGGGACTTGGATGGTGACTTTTTAACCCTGGCTTTGTGTGGTAAACGAAGCAGGCACAGAGATGCAGCCCTCAGAGAACGGACTTGCTTTCTAGCTGCAAAGAGGGCGGTTATCTGGCAGCCTCCAGCTGTTAGTTCCTTTGGGGTGGGCCTCACTTTCCAGCCGGGGCCACAGTCTTCCCAGGGCAGTCCCCAGCCCATGACTGGGCAATAACATGTGAGACAGGAAATAAGAGAAAGAGAGAGAGAGAGAGAGAGAGAGAGAAAGAGAGAGAGGGAGGGAGAGAGGGAGAGAAAGAGAGAGGGAGGGAGAGAGAGAGGGAGAGAGGGAGGGAGAGAGAGAGGGAGAGAGAGCCACTCGTGAAGTGGAAGGAAGAGACAGAGAGGCATCAGCCCACATGAACACCAACTCTTTGAACTGCAGCACCGTCAGGCCCTAACGTCTACCACCACGGGGGCTTCTTTTGAGGGTAGCACTTTGTCACCTAAGGTAAAAGAATAAATGAATAAATAAACAAACAAACAGGCTGGGAGGATTTTTTATTTTAAACGAGCAGATCCCACCCTTCTTTTGGCAACCGCCCATTACCACCACAAGGAGAAACAGTCACTGCTAAAACTAAGAGGTTTGTCACCCAACCGCAGTCCAGGAGGAGGGAAGGCAGATGGGAGGGGCACACAGGTGGCTTTGCAGAGCGGACGAAAGGATTAGGCAGAAAACAGAGTTGTTATAAAGTGCGCTGGAAATGAAACCGGACCACTTTCCTACACCACGTATAAAACACAGAAACAACAGAAATCTCGACAAGGGCTAAGACATGGAAGGGTGTAAGACCTGAAACCGTAAGACTTCTAGAAAAAAAATGAAGGCAGTGAACACTCTGACCTTGGTCTTAGCAATCTCTTTCTGGGGCGAAGGCCACAAAGGCAGAATGAACAGGTGGGGCTACATCAAACCGAGGCTTTGCACAGCAAAGGGAACCGTCAACAAAGAAAAAAGACGCTCCTGAATGGGAAGAGGTGTTTGCGAGTGATATTCCATAAGGGGATATCTAAAACACACACGCAACTCATCGGACTTAACACCAGAACAAAGCGAAACAAAACAATCCAATTAAAAAGGGGTGGACACTAAATAGACACTTCCCCAAAGAGGACATCCAGAGGGCGAAGACATATGAAAAGATGCTCCATGTCACTAATTATCAGGGAACTGCAAATTAAAACCATGAGATACCACCTCACACCGGTCAGAATGGCCGTCATCCAAAAAAAAAATCAACAAATAACAAATGTAGGTGAGAATGTGGAGAAAAGGGAACCCTCGTGCACTGTTGGAGGGACTGGAGATTGGTACAGCCACCCTAGAAAACAGTATGGAGACTCTTCAAAAACTTAAAAATAGCCATAAAAGCCAGCAATGCCACTTCTGGATATCTACCTGAAGAAAGCAAAAACACTAATCTGAAAAGACTGAAGCACCCCTATGTTCACTGCAGCAATTTACAACCGCCCCGACAGGAAAGCGACCCGAATGTCCCTCAACAGATGAGGGGACAAAAACGACGTGGTGCAGACACATACACTGGGCTATTATTCAGCCATAAAAAGCAAGAAATCCAGCCATCTACGACATGGATGGCCCTAGAGGGCAGTATGCTAAATAAAATCAACCGTAAAAAAGACAAGCACCGTATGATTTCACTAATACGTGGAATCTGGAAAACAAATGAATTATCAAAATGGAAACAGACTCACAGATAAGAACAAGCTGATGATTGCCAAAGTGGAAGAGTTTGGGAAGATGCATGGAAGAAAAAAAACACCGCCATTACATCAAAAAAGAAACAAAAGAGCACTGAATCCCCCAAATCCCACCTCTCCCTCACTCGGCTAGGGCACTAAAAGGGAAACTGACTCCGAAAAGCTGAGGTGGAATGAGGCACGGGACAGAAAAGAGAACGGTTAGGTGGAAGCCTGGCCCATCTTCCGTCCTGGCTCCCAGAATTTGGCAGCCAAAGGCCTGGGTAGGACACGCAAGGCTCCTTCTCTGCAGCCTCTCCGGAGCCAAGGACAGCCTAAGTACCGCCCCTGTACCATTATTACGGACACTGAACATTGTTACATTGTGCAGACCCAGAGAAAACCCCTACAGCACAATCCAAGAAGGCAATAAACAGATGGAGGTATTTATTATTCGGTTCTCCTCTATTTGATCTAGAGGTTCAACATAATTTTGATTAAAATCCCTTCAAGCTTGTGTGTAGATATTGACAAGCTAATTTTAAAATACATATGGAAAGGCAGAGGAACTAAAAGAGGCAAAATAAACTCTAAAAAAAAGAGTTGAGATACTCACAGGTACTCACACTATCTAAATTCAGTGGGGTATTAGAAGGACACGTTAATCAATGGAGCAGAACAGAGAGCCCAGGAACAGACCCATAAAATACTATCAACTGAGTTTTTAAAACAGCTTTATTGAAGTATAATTTACACAGGATAAAATTTGTTTCAGTATACAATGCAATGATTTTTTTGTGTGTGGTAAACTTAAGAGTTGTACAATCATCACCACAGTCCAATTCTGGATCATCCCCAGCACTCCAAGAAATGCTTTTCGGCCACTGGAGTCACTCCCTGTTCCCGCCTCAGGCAAACGTCCCATCTGCTCTGTCATCCAGTGATTTTTGGTAAAAGTGTAATAACAATCCAGTGAAGAAAGGACAGCCTTTTCCAGAAAGGTGCTTTATCAACTGGATGTCCACGTGCAAACAAACCTTGACACGTATCTCATAACATGTATTAAAATTAGCTCAAAATGGACAAAAGACCTAAACACAAAACAATAGCACTTTCAGATGAAAACAGGGAAAGTCTACATGACTTTGGGGTTGGTGATGAGCTTTTAGACAACAGCATCAATAATAGCACAGGTCATTCAAGAAGAAAACTAATAAACTAAACTTTATTAAAATTAAAACCTTTGTTCTTTAGAAGACACTATTAAGAACCAGACTGGGAGAAAAAATATCTGCAAAACATATTATATGATAAAGGTCTTGTATTCAGAACCTACACTGATTTTTTTTTTTAATACTTACCCGAGGACGTGCTTATTAATTTTTTTTGAGAGAGGGGACGGGAGGAAGAGAGAGAAGGAGAAACATCAATTAGTTGCCTTACATGCCCTGAACAGGGACCTCTTATACACCCCTCAACCAGGGGACCAAATGTGTGACCCAGGCATGTGCGCTGAGCGGGACTCGAACCCGCGATGTTTTGGTTTACCAGACAATGCCCCGACCAAGTGAACCACATCATGTAGGCAGGGCAGAACCTATACTGAACTCTTAAAACTCAACAGTAAAACTCATTTTTTTCCCTATGGGCAACAAATCTGAACAGACACTTTCTGAAAGAAGGTATATAGATGGCAAATACGCAGATGGAAAGATGGTCAAAATCGTTTTGATGACAGAAATGCATACTCCAAGCACATGATACCACTGCAACAGGAACTCTTGTTCACTGCTGGTGGGAACACGAAATGGCAGTCATTTTGGAAGACAGTTTTGTGGTTCCTTGTAAAATACACCCTTACCAAAAGACGCAGCAACCCCATTCACTCCTACGTATTTACCTAAGCAACACAAATCATGTTTATATGTGTATACTAAAACCTATACATGAATGTGAAATGATAACCAAACCTTAACATAACCATACAGTGAAGGACTTGGCAATGGAAAGGAGATGCCGATTCACACAACATGGATGAATATAAAACGCATTTTGGTATGCAAACGAGGACACACTCAAAAGACTGCAAGTTGTACAATTCCACCATTTACATGGCATTCTGGGAAAAAAAAGCAGAATTAT